>JAKSZP010002934.1:0-109628 GCA_022478985.1 Massospora cicadina
TTTTTATATTGTAGATGGTCATCAATAAGTAGGAATGAATCAAATCTATCGAATCAATCAAAAACTATTAACCACTCGCACAACCCAAATTAAACTTATTGAATCAGCCCAAAATCACTGACCACTCAGCTAATCCTAGTTGAACCTATTGAATCAACCTAGACCCACCAACCACTTGAAAACCCCATTGAAACTATCGAATTAACCGAATATCAAACTGCTCAGCCATACATCGATGAATCCCCCCCTTGGGTTGGGACCATCTAGTACTAAAAAAAACTGCTCAGCCATAACAATATATCGATTACCATTAAAATCATATATAATTTTCACTTCTTACATATATACCCTTTTCTTTTCCAAAAAATCAAAATCTGGTTTTCATGTGCACACTAACCCCCTCCCATCCACCTATGCTAAAATTTTCAAAGCTCTACATGCCATAGTTTTGACTAAGAATCACACAAACACTTGCTTTTATTATAATAAACGATATCTTTTTGCAAACAAAAAATTTTATAGCTAAATCCTCATAGATATTATAAAAGTATTGAATGTTTATAATTATTGTGTATTTATAAAACTATATCAGGTAAGTGATCATTCTAAATAGTATAAATTATATCTTTTAAAATCTGAAAGCTTTCTTTCAATTCCTAATATATTTTCTTAATATCCAAAATATCACTATTGACTTCTGAATTATTTTTTATTATTGACAGAAAAAAACAGTGTTAAATATAACAACCAAAAAGGAATTTATAAAAGCTTGAAGCAGTTTATGCAGCTTTCAATTAACAGGTTTGAATGTACCTTACATAATAATAGTTGAAAGGTTTATGTCAGCACTAAAAATATTAAATTCAAACTAGGCCATTCAACTTTACAGTTTGATTCCCAGAAAACTTTCCAATCTATGCAGGCGTACAAAAATTGAGCTAAGAGCACAATCGAGAGGCAAGAAACCAAACCAAAGGATATTTTGTTATGTGCCCTGGAGAATGTTGATAACATGCAATATTTGCTTCAATAAGAAGTTATGGTAAAGTGAACAAATTTAAACCGTTGTTTAATTGAGAAGGGGCATTGTGAGCAATTTAAAACTTTGGCGGGCTTAAGTCGTTCTCAAGCATAATTAATTTATCAGCGATCATCATCAAAAGAATCCAAGGTGATCAAAACTTGAGCTTGGTAACTAAAAGAGCTGAAAATAAACAGATGGGCCATTAAATCAATGTTCACCTGCTGTTAGAAAATAAACTAACCAATAATAGTCATTACAAAACAGTACTTGATCCTCCATAAATTTAACCAAACCCTGACCTCATAAAGACTTACATGAACTTGGTTAAGAAAAATAACCCTGCAAAGAAAACAAGCTCGAAAATAACTAAAATGTTTCTAAAGTATAAAACTAAAATAGGCGAAACTAACAATAGGATATATCAATAAAAAAGCGCAAGCTAAGAGCAAAGAGTGAAAAAGGCCGTATATAAAAATGAATAACTTCCCCAAATATGTATTATAGTAGGATCTAAGGTAGAGCCAAGTTGCCAACTCAAAAACAAACAGCAAAATAATTTGCTGGAATAAATTATATCAGACGGACAGCTTCTTCGAGAAGGCTTCAGAAAGCCTTGCGTATTCGGCAAAGCGCTTGACTTGGAGATCCTTATATTTCTTTAAAAATTAGATCAAGAAAAACCAAATACTACCTTCTTCAGAGCAGGGCTCAATTCGGCCCATTTCTTGCTAAGCAATCTTGATTTTTCGAGCATAGAAAGGCCTTCGTATTCTGGAAGCTTCTGATTATCAAGGGAGAACATTATATACGCCGAGATTGGTCGTTTAGGCCTTTCGGGATCAACCACCTTGCCCTTCTTCCCTTTCTTTTTAAGATAAGCGTTATATTTCGCTATTTGCGCCGTAGAAAGAGAATTCATCCAAGCTGTATATTTCTTGGCAAGGATTTCTGTTTCGGCAGCAGCTCTCGATTTCAAGGCTCCGAGTTCAGCAGTGCTAAGCTCCTTGTATTTTTGAGAAATGATCTTTGAAGCCTCAGAGAATGAAATGCCATCTTTACGGAGTTTAGGATAGGTTTCCATGGTAAAAATTGAATAGGAATTAGCCCGCCTAGCCGGAGGAGGAGGCACCGTTGCTATCAATACAAATTAGTTTACAGAACATATGAAATGGAAAATAATACATTTTTCGGACTTAGCCTTCAATTCTTCGGAAGCTTCTTTACTAGAAGCGCTCGGCGCCTTTTTAGATTTCGCTCGGGAAAGTTTTTTGGGTGATTCTGCGGAAGCCTTGCTTGATTTGGTCGCTAAAAGGGCAGCTCGGACAGGTACATTCAAGACAACGCTTTTGATGCGTAACGCTCCAAAAGGCTTGGTTAGGGAAACCAGCATGATTGGGATCAACTCAATAAGATATGTTTAAACAAATTAAAATAAACTTAAGAGCTTAACAGATGCAATTTAAATGTAATAAGCTTATTCGTTCAATTTCAAATCGATCATTCGGTATGATGATCGATGCCCTTAGAAGCCACTTTAAATCTAAAGTCTAAAAAATTTTAAACTGAGTCGATATAAAGACAGTTCTAAGTGTATAAGAAATCGGTTCAATTCAAAATTTACAAAGATTTTTTAGAGCCAATCTAGGGTATTGCCAATTAAAGTTGGCATTTAAATACATTCAATATAGTGTCAAATAGTTAGATAGCGTTATGATACATGCACAATGCTGATCAAATTGTTTGATTCCATTCATTTTTACTTGCTTTTCTTTAACTCGCAATCTTGTTTGCCCTGGAATCTTGCATCCTTCATTTAATACACTTCCTAACACAACCTATTGATAAAATTTTGCAAAGTTACTAAGGTCAGATGACAATACATATTACATCATAATTTTTTAATTTTCATAGTAGAATAAAGTAGTTTTATATGTAAGAAGTAGAAATTTTATATGGTTTAATAGTGAATGATATATTGTTATAGCTAAGCAGTTTAATATTTGGTTGAAACAATAGTTTAAATAGTTTTTCCAAGCGATTTGTGATCATTTGGCTAATTAGCAAGAAAATCATTTTTATTCTTCCTAAATTTTACTTAATCTTAGAGTAGTATCTTTTTTAAGGTGTGTCAACTTCAAGAGATATCACATTGTTTAAAGGTGTAAGCTGGCAAAATTTCAGAAAAGCAAGGCAAAAAAGGCCCAGGATAGCCTTTTATTCTCTAAAGTTTTACCATAAAACCCCCTCTGCTTCTAAAAGATTTTATCTTTGATATTATCTTAAGAAGCAAGTATACCGTTGTGATTTTAACTAGGTTATGCTTTTTCTAACATGTTCTAATACTAGTACTTTAATTAACTGGGCATGAATGCCAATTTAGTAAATTAGTGTCAATGTCTTTTGGGCTTTTGAGAAGGAAACTCCACTTACATTGACCAATTGTAGCTATTTTGATGCCTTTTAGGCTTCTGAGAAGGAAGCTCCAAATTATAAATTTTCAATTGATGGATTGATTATGGCAAATTTGATAAATAGACTTCCAAGAAGTTATCAATGTCAAGAAACCCCTGGGATCACTAATCCATCAGGGATATTCACCCTTGTTTTATCCTTTTAACTATTTCCACTGTAGATCTCTCATAGGAATATTTTCCTCTCTTATCACTTTATATTGATAAATAAGGTATAAATAGCTTTATTCAAGTCACTAAATAAAAGGGTTTATGAGTAATTTAGTTTTTCTTATGATTTTGTTTTCTGTGATTATATTAGGATCCAAAGGATTTAAAAAATTTGGTTAACCCCATCAGAACCAACATCTATTTTATTTTTACATCCCTAATAAACCAGGATATTTAAGATGTCACAGATCCATGTTGTGAAATATGTCAGTGTTTTAGAACCATCAGGATTACTGATTTATTGGTGGATGTTAACTTCCTTATCTTATCCATGCAGCTCATTTATTCATTTTGTTATAATTTTGGAAATATAGTTGAGCTACACCATAAGGGTTGCATAGGCTCAATCCCACTGAGCAACGGATGGACTTTATAGAGATTGCCAGTCTTTGAGACAAACTCAAGGAATTTAATAAATATGAAGCAATTAGATTTGACCACACCACTTTATTCAATATAATATTATTAGCAGAAAAATTCTGCTCCGTTCTCTTCTTCCTACCAACAATCCTTCTTCTCCAATCTTCTTGTTTTACATGACTTGAACAACTTTGGTCAATTCCAATTCTTTTGCTTAGGCTATTCTTTAATGCCATAATCTCATAGGTTCATCCTTGTATCTGAAAGGCTAAGGTAGAGTCTATTATTCTTCAATTTGCTATTGCCTTAGTCCAAGGTAATCTATTAAATATTTTCTGTAAGTTGACATCACCATATCACATTATTTGGAGGCAATCCATTTGTTGGGATTTTTGTCCATATTCCCAGCTGACTAGATTATCAGGGGTCGCTAGGGGATAAAACCCTGTAGCAAAGTGAATTGGATATCATTTGACCCTTATTTCAGGGTGACAATGTTCAGGGGATTTTAGGTAATTTGCCTGGGTCATATCCATCATGGATTGATTGAATGAATGCTTAAGCTCTCATCAGGCAGAATTGCCAATGAAATAGGGGTATCTGATAGTTGAATGGTGATTAACTATCAGGTGTACCAATTGAGATCAGTTGGGTTTCATCACTGACCAATTAGGAATTTAAGGATCAAGTTGTGAGGTGAGTGATGCTGCCAGAAACTAGAAAATCAATCAATTGGTGCATGACCTGCTTTAATATGTAACAAGTCCCATTACCTAAGCAGGTCACTTGCCAAATATGGTTGGTTTTCTGGGATCAAGAGGAAAATGTTAAAAATAGATTTTCTGACTCTCCATTTTAGATCTTGAGGATATCCAATGATGGAGTTCTAGCCAGGATAGGTAAGACCATTGATGATTAGATGATGATGGGTAATTTAATTTCAACAGCTGCCATTTCATCAATGAGGTGCCAACCAAGGGTTGTGCACCAAATTTCCAATATAAATTCCCCTATAAATTCACTTAATAAATATACAAAAACACAGATACATATACACATACACACCTTTTACCTGAATTCATTTTGAATTCTATTCTTTTTCATGGAAATTGTTGCTGTGTGCTTTTATTTGGAGATTCTCTAAGATAAAGAGTAAGGATCTGAGCGTGGATTCAGGGAAGTAAAGCTGACCTAATTTGGGGATTACTGCTGACTTTATGTCACAGATAGAAGCCTAAATGAGGATCTGAGTATAGATTGAGTTAGGTGGTATAAGGGAACAAATCCCTATTGAGGAATCCTAAGTTTCTTGAGAGGAAATACTGGACAAGCGTTGGACCCAATACTAGTACTTTATTCAAAAATGGATAGTAGTCTCCATACTATTATCAGAAAAATACATCTTACTATCATATAATGTGGAGAATTTCACAACAAAGAACCTGTGCAGTTAATTAATTTTGGGGTTATCAGCCAAGGATATTAAAGAACCATATAAATTTTAACACCAATAAATATTCTTTCTGACTGAGTATCACCTTATCTCTAAGCGCTCAATTATTGTTCATTGTTAAATCACTGTTGATAGAATATAGCCAATCCGCTGCAGCTATCTGGAGCTTATTATCCAGTCATATCAGAATCTCAACCCATTTTCATCTGATTTTCTTTAGACTGTTAAGATCTTGGCAAGTAATTGCTCACAGGTGCCTAGGCACAAGATCTCAATATTATATCAGATTTAATAGTGTTGAAACTTTACACAGCTTTTTAAGATTTTTGTGTAAAATTTAAACCACAAATAGAATTTTAGTTTTAATGATTTTATTGATATCCAAAATTAGGTATAAAATCAATCCTTTATTACAAAATGTCACTCATTAATTATGGTACTTGGAGGCTAGAAACTGGAGGAGCAAGAGCACTCAGAATAGGCAGGGGGTAGCTTGATTTAGGTAAATGACAATTTAACCAGTCAAAATTTTTTGAAAATCTTTTCACCTCAATAAGGCTTGATCTTAGGCATTGAGTTGACAGATGGGATGATTTATTCATGGGTAACATCTTAATATAACCTCTAATCAGAAATTTTAAAAAGAACCTAGTTCAGCTGATTACAGGGTATCCTAGTTGGTGATTGGTAGACAAAATATTTTTGTCCCCCCTTAACCCCATTTAAGTTTATAAAAAAGGGGTTGTTTTTCTTAGAAAGTTGCACTATACAGCTGGTATGTGGGCAAGCTTTCAAATCAGTAAATCTAATCCATTGGGTTTTGAAAAAACCTCATCAGCAAATCAGCCATGTTTAGCTGAATACTAGGGTTTGAATCATTAATCTGATAGAATAATTCTGCTAGGCATTAGGAAGGGAATTTCTAGTATATTTAAACTAGTTGATACTGAGACATTCTTATTAACTAGTCATACATCCAATTGTCTGACAGTGATCCCAAAATTTCTTTTCTTGTTACATTTTCAGTTGATCAAATATTTAAACCTGCTTACAATGTAATTAAAATAATTAAAAGTATTCTCTATCGTCTCTTATTATTGATATTCTTCATAGTTTATCCCCACCACAATAATTCAGATTTTTTGGGTTGAATGCCCCAGTGCAAGTACATGCTACTGACAAGCTGCATGAACAATAATCCTAAAATCCAAGCTGTCATCAAACCTCAGGTCATGATTAACTCTGGATTCTGAGCCTTCACAACAAAGTGGTGATCCTGTTAGGGATGAAACTCCAGAGCCTATAACTAAAGTACCTACTCAATCAAGTGACTCCTATCTACTATATGAGGACCTGCGCCAAGTGGAACTTTGGAAAGTTTGACTATGGGCGATTAACAAGTGGTTAGAAAACTACAACACTTGGTGAGTTGAATATGGAATCAGCTTCAACAACATTTGTGAGAAGTGGCCAGCCTGCTCACTGAAACTGATCAAAAATGGCATAGGAACAATCTATATTTCAAATTGTGAACCCAATGACAAGCTTGTGCCATTTTTTCCAATTTGTTCTTTTAACTCTGTAAAATTCTAATAGCTTTACCCCCAGTTTTTTCAAGTATTGGCAAATTTTTCATCAATTTGAGGACCTTATAGGGCTTTGAGGCAGATTATCGACTGGTACTGCAAAGAAGCCAATCAATAACTACTTAGATGTTTCCTTGACAACCTCAAAAACCCTTAACTTAACGCATTATACCTGACATAACTGGATTTCATGGTCAAGATATTTCTGTTTGCCAGAATTATGTGAGAATGGTGAAAAATTACCATTAAAAATACCTAAAATTCTGCTTTAGTAAACTTGGATGCCAAAGATTTGGATACCTCAAACAATAAAGACATTTTAAAAATCCATGTTATTAAACTACCCTCAGATGTTTTTCAGACAATTAAAAGTCTGATATTGTACTAAGAGTGATTTGGGTTTTGATAAATATCATTGGCTAAAAAACCCTTGTCAATTCTCAGTAAGCCCCAAAAATTAGGATAATACTATTGCCCCCAATTACTGCTGTTTTTCCATAAAGCTGGTAGCAGGGTTAAGACAAACCTGCGGCAAAATTGGGGGAGTTGTTCAAGTGTCCTCTCTGTCCCATCTCTAACTTATTCCAAACACCTACTCCACAACCGCCACCTTTTATAGCCTTGAAGGTGGTTTCACCAGAGGCAAATATTTCCCTGCCCAATGATTGAGTAATATTAATCACCACCTCACGGTTATATCCTATTTGCTACCAACACTCCATCAGCTGTTCCATCCAAGCGAGGTGAGACTTGTGAGCTCTGATAGGCTGAAATGTAGTAATCCCTTAATTTGGCTATTATTAGCCTAATCCAAACTTTGTGTTTCACCTACTTTGAGCCTCTATATGTTTAAATAATAAGCATTGAGATATTAAGAGGTTTCCCTTATTGACCTCTCCAATATTACTAATAAAAACTTATAAGGATCAATCTTTTATTTTACTTGAAGTATTAATATATTAATTACAAATGGCTTATATATCCCTAAAAATATTTATCCTTCAGTGTAGAAACATACTTCTCCTGCAACTAATTGTTGAAACTCAGGTGTGAAAAAGTTTCAGCAAGAAAAGCAAGATTCTGAATTTTAACAAGTGGTGCTCACTACTGGGGGTATTATACCACAAAAGAATTTATTGAAAATGGAGGGTGTTGGGGTAATTGACCCTCATAACCTCTCTATGGCTTCCAAACCCTGTATAGATGCTTTAGCCAAGAAGCTAGCCATTGCACTATCTCAACTTAAAACCCTTGAATAGCGCTTTTGCCAAGCCTATCTTAAAGCTGCTCCAATTATCTCTAAACCACTTTCAGAGATAAATTTACACCAGAGATGGTAGCATTGCTTTTTCCTCTTTGTCTATAAGGCTGTTATGGAAGAGACAACTGTAGGACTTCAGCGTCCTCTCTGAAGGTCAGGGCCTTCAAAGAAAGTTCAACTAATAGTCAAATTTGGGTCCAGCGGATTCTCTTAGGGAATAAGTTCCCTAAGGCAATCTCTCAACGGAAATAAATTGTTGAGGCTACTCTGTTCACTTAAAACAGACAAGGTCTTCTATATAAACAGGCTGAAGGAATACTAGTAAAAATTACTTGAAGATTAGAGGATATTTTGTTAATCAAAATTAGAGATATTTATAGTCTGCTAAGATATTCTGGTTTGCCTAAGAGGAACTTTGTGTGATAATTGGGAACAAGTAGAGTAATGTGATCTCTTAATGGATGTGTGTAAAAATTTACTTAAGGATTGATTATTGGTCGTCAACCCAGTAACCTTTTTACTGCACAGGTTCATTTTCCTTGTGCACTTCACATTGTATGGATGTATTATCCAGTAATAGTATGAAGACTATTATCTGTAGTTGAGTTTGAACTATTATTAGGCCTAACGCTTCAGCCAGTACTTCTAATTAAATACTCCAAGTTGTACTTGTAGGGATTCGTTCCCTATATTACTGTCCACTTGATCTTCATCCAGATACCCTAGTGACAGTCTCTTTCAGCCCAACACACAGTCAGCAGCTATCCCTGATTGTGGTTCCCTTCATCTCTAGATCCCCGCTCAGATATCTACTCTTCTCTCTGAGAGTCTTCCAATTATTGCCTTCTAAAATATCATACTTGAGATGGAACTTCACACTGGATGCTGATAGTCTAACTATACACCAAATTGACAATATTACTAATAGAACTAATAATACTAAATTCTATTTTTTATGTGTTTTTTCAATGTTTTTTATTATGGTGAATCCTAGGGAATTATATAGTAGGGGATTCAGCTGTCTAACCCTCAGTTGACACCTCTTCAATGAAATGGCAGCTGTTGCCATTGAATCTCCCTTCCTCATTTCAGCAGCGATGGTCTTCCCCATCCTGACTAGGATTCTGTCGTTGAACATCCTCAAGACCTCAAATGGAAAGAGTCAGAAAATGTGTCCTTAACGTTTTCCTCTCGATCCAAGTGAACCAACCATAATTGGCTAGCGACATGCCTAGCTAATGGGACTTATAACCAATTATGGCAGGTCACTTTACCAACCAATCGATTTTCTAGTTGCAGGTGGCATCACTCGCCTCACAACTTACTATTCATTCCCAATCAGTTGGTGATGAAACCCAACCTATTCCCATTGGTACACCTGATAGTTAATCACTATCAGATGTCCCTATTTCGTTGGCCACTCTGCCCAATGAGATCTTAGGTATTCATCCAGAATGATCCCAAATGGATATGACCAGGTGAATATCCCAAAATCCCCAAATGTAGTTCCTCCAAAATTTTGGCCAACTGATTTCTGATTCACTTCGCCTTAAGGAATTTTCCCTTAGCAACATTAGGTAATCTAGCAGGCTGCGAATATGGGCAAAAATCCCAACACATCCCCCTCTTGCCTAGATTTCCAGCGAGAAAAGGACCAGGGCATGAGAACACCACTTTAGACACCTGGTAGAATACTTCATTTGGTTCAAATGGAGTACACTCATCAGTACTCAACGCTGCTTGAGACAACCTTTGGCATATGGCGTTCTTCCTCCTTCTACTCGCTACCGCCTACTCAGAGCGCAGTCTCCACAACCTTCTGTCATGCTGGGCTGATTGATTTACTTGTGACAATATTAGTCCCAGGATCCAGTTTTCCCCCCATCAGGGTATATGACCAGCTGTCATATTCAGGATTCTTGGTCTGGCGTCCTTGAATTCCTGATTCTCTCCTTGTCCTAGACAGGAGACTCTTGCCATTGATGTTCATTTCACAGCTTTATTAAGAATACTTATTTCTATTCACCTTCGTTATTTTTCTTATAACCTCTTGGCTGTAAGTCGTTCTTAATTCTTCCCTCAGAAAGCTTATCTCATTAATTTTGAGATTAATTTCCCCAAAATTGGAGCCTATTGGATTATAGAGTGCATAGTGTCAACTTCTATATAAGTTCAACATCCCCCTCTAGTCCTGCTCATATGTCAAATTCAGAATCTCGCTACTAACAGCTTCTTAACAGTCTGTCAGATCCGGACCTCCATCTCTTCCAGTATATGAGTTGGGATGCTTGACGGAATCTCTTCTATGGTCCCTCCAGGACTCATACGCCTAGTCTGGTGCAAGCAGCTAGTCCTTCCATCAAATTACCAGAAACGTAACCAATCTCTCCAAAACCAAGCTGGCCATAGTTTCAAACAAATTTTAGCTGACTCTTCCTTTTCAGTCAATTCCTGAGTTGGACTTCAAAACCCTCCTGGATTCAGCTCCTTTTGCTGATGCTCCAAACATCATTGTCAATGCTCCATAGATTATGCTGGTTGCTCTGGATCATTCGTTCTTGGCTGGGTTGGACTTGCTTCCTGAGTTCCTCTTCTGACTCAGTCAATTCTATAAACTTGCTGTACTGGTTTCTGAGCTCTCAATTGGGAACAGCATACACTTCGAGCTCCCCTACGCTGAACTCTGGGCCCAAGTCACCAATGCTTTGACATTAGCGCTGAATCCCTCTGATCTGGACAACCTTCTGGATCAGGATACTGCCGCTTATGCTCTTCGCTTTGTTGGCAAAGTCATTTGAAGTTGGTCGACAAAGCTTCCAGCTTCACCTGGCTTCCACCAGTCATTTAGCTATAGCCTCCGTGAAGCCCCTAGTCATTGTTTGCAGGATGTAATCCCCTCTGCACAACTATTTCTTCTCCAGAGCTTCTCATCACTATCTTCTGTTGATGGCATTAATTGGGGGCATGATTTGACAACCCCCATCAAGTATTCCTTCTTTGCTGTCAGCTCACATGTTTGATGTTCTTAATGAAGACTGTCAGTAGGCGCTCAAGACAAATATTCCAGCTCCAGTGCCTTATTGGGATTACTCAGGGTTATTCACCAATTGCCTCTTTCTCTATTGCTGTTTTCCTCCCTGCTCCAGGGCTTCGCGATTGGCTTCTTCTGACATTTCAATTTCCCTTCCCCTGGTCGCATTTTCTCAGGGCTTGGCATCCACTCAACAAATGTGGTTTTGTGTAGGTCTCGCCCTTGCAAGTGTACAATTGCATATCAATTTTGACGGGCTGTTTCTTCCTACCACAATCCATCCTCCCTCCCCCAAGAGGCGACATAGGTGGAATTATCCCCATACTGAGGATGACTAATAAAAATAAAAATTATAAAAAATATATCAGCTTTTTTTCTATGCATATAAAAATCTTTTTTCCCATATCTTTTATTGATTTTTATTTTTATTCCTCTTTTTTTCTTATGGGACTTGACCTTGTTTCAGTTCAGAGGTCCTTCTTTTCCCCCAAACTGGGTCCTGGAAGCTTAAACCTACCAGATTTCCATGGTTCAGAGGTCCTTTTTTGGACTTAACCATCTAGATTGGTTCAGAGGTCCTTTTTTGGACTAGACCTAATCATCAGGACATGACCAACTTAATGGTTCATCGGTCCTTTTGGAACTCTTCTATTTTTTTCTTCAATCCAATGCTTTAGATATTTAGCATGGATTCAATTTACTACTCTTCCACCCAAGAGATTATTGATGGTATAAGCATCAGTCGCCATCTTGGAAACTACTTTAAACAGACCTGACCACAACACATCCAATTTGTTTCTTCATCCAAAACCATGCATATTGCAATAGGCGACTCTTTCTCCTATTTGATATTCTTCCAATGACAGTCAGTTTTTGTCATCTGTTGATTTTGCTCATATTTTTTTCTTCAAGGTTGTATCAAATGCTTGCAATTGTATATCAATCAGGATACTCATCAATTGGTTCAAGTATTGTTTGGTACTCATCCCCAACATAGGTTTTACTACCAAATATAATATTGGCAGCAATGCGGCCTTCCTCCCATATAGTAATTCAGATGGCACCTTTCCTGTTGCCATATGATGACTAATGTTGTAGGTGAATGTCACCGAACTCAGGTACATTCCCCACGCAGAAGTTCTCCCTGTGACTAGCTTCCTCAGCGTCGCAGCCAGCATCCCATTGACCCAATCTACCCAGTCCGTTCATCTCCAGCTGGTATGATACTGACATGACTCCTCGGATTCCCAATATTTCATTTAGCCTTGGGGATACATGAGATGTGAAGTTGGTCCCATTGTCACTCAATAGGACTTGTGGACATCTATGCTGGTATAAAATTTGATTCAGGATGAATCTCGCAGTACTTGTAGCATCAACTATGGTTAGGGATTTCATTTCAACCCATCTCATCAGATGGTCGATGGCTACTATGATGTACTTGAATCCTCCTGTGCTCATCGCCAGCAGTCCCATCATGTTGATGGACACTATATGCCAGGCAAATCCAGGTCAGACCAGTTGGTATCCAGTTGTATTCTTGTGCGGTTTGTGCAGCTGCCACTCCATGCAACAAGCCAGATGATCTGCGACATCATAGTTAATCGATTCCCAGTAATAATACTGGCGATTATGGTCAGTTGTTTTTCTCAGGCCTCCATGCCCAACAACCTTATGAGCTGCTTATACTATTGTTGCTCTTTCCGACGGTTTTGGGAATTATAGCCACTTCCCATTGATCATCTTGAATACTTGTCCATCCATAGTCTTGGTGTTTTCTATTGCTTTTCAAAGTGCACCTTGGATTTCTCGAGGCTTGTCCTCGATTCTTCCTTCAACCATTCTCTGGAATAGCTCATCCGCCTGCAGGTATACCAACTGGACCTTTGGTAAACGTGATAAGCCATCCGCGTTCTGGTGAGAAGCCCACCTTTGGTAGACTATCTCATAATCGTAAGCCTGAAGCTTAAGTGCCCATCAGGCTAGTCATCCTTCCAGTTCCCATAGATTGTGCAGCCAATGCAGCGAAGAGTGGTCTGTCACCACCTTAAAGTGCGTTCTGTGGACATACACCTGAAACTGCTTACATGCATAAATGACTGCAAGGCATTCACGCTCAGTTAAGGTGTAGTTCCTCTAAGTAGCTGAGAGTGTCTAGCTCATATAAGCCACTGGATGTTCATCCCCAAGTTCATCTACTTGGTTCAGTATGGCGCTGATTGCTGCCAATGAAGCATTGGTTTATATGATAAACTCCCAATAAAAATTCAGATATTTCAAGATTGGCGAATTTATCAGATACCGGCTTAACTCATTGAAGGAGTCCTGGGCCTCTTCATTCCATACAAATTCTTTTTTTGGATCCTTTAATAAATGAAACAAAGGCTTGGCTATTCAGGAGAAGTCCCAAATAAATCTTCTGTATTATCCGACCATCCCAAGGTCTACTTGGATGTCTCAGACAAACTTCAGCACAGCCATGCGCTCTATGGCTGCTATCTTCTGGGTTTGCGACTGCAATCCATTTGCATTAATCACATATCCCAGGTATTCCAGCTCTTTCTTGAAGATGTGGCACTTCCTTGGCTTGATCTTCAGGTTATCCGTGGACAGTCCATTAAAAACCTTCTCCAAGTGGTGCAGGTAATCAGTAAACGTTCTACTGAACACATTGATATCATCCAGATATACCAGGATGCACGACAACTTCAGGTAGCTTAATATTGTGTCCATGGCCCTCTGGAACATCGCAGGCGCATTAAAAAGACTCTGAGGCATCCTCATCAGCTGGTATAACCCCTGTGCAGTAATAATCGCACATTTTTCTTGGTCTTCTTCTGGCAAGTCAATCTGCCAGTATCCCAAGATTAGGTCCATCGTGGAGAAAACTTCGCTTCTCCTAATTGATCCAGCGCATCATCGATCCTTGGTAGGGGATACAAATCCTTCTTCATAATTTTGTTCAGCTTCCAATAGTCATTTACCACCCTATTCAATCCATCCTTTTTCTTTACAAATAGAATTGGACTTGTTCAGGGACTTGACGATGGAACTAGAAGCCCATGCTTCACTAGTTTGCTGATCTAATCTTCCATTACCACTTCAGCGGCTTTTAATATTTGGATTGGTCTCATCCTTATTGGTAGATTTTCCCCGGTGTTGACCTTGTGAATTATGTCTCATGCGCATCTAAAATTGTGGTCATCCTGAGCAAACACTTCCCAATATTTCTCAAATAATTTGAGCACCTCCTCCTTCTGCCCTTCCAGCAGATCTGCGAGCTGCTCCCTACCAATAGGTTGATACTTTTGGCTGCCCTGGCCAGTAATCCCATTTCCTTGAGAGACCCAAAATAATGGAATTGTCTCAGTTCTGCCATCAGGATAAAATGAATAAATGCGATGATTTAATTCCTCTTGATCTTCATCAGTTTTTCGCTCAAATTTGCCAAGAGAACTCGGATTTTTCCATGGCCTGGCATTATTATCCCAGGAGCCACCCATGGCTCCACTCTGGACCTCTTCCAGGGGCTTCCAATTTCTCCATACAACAGCTCCGGAATCTCTAAAGTCAACTCTGTGTCAACTATCATATGTGATCCGGCCAGTATGGTTCTTTCCTTCTTGATCCTTAAGGGAATTCCCAAGTTTTCTAGAATTTCCACTGGCATCTCTCGTCGCTTCCTACCAACTAATTGGTATTAGATTGGTACAATGCCATCATTGTATATCAGATTAATGAAGTTGATTCTCCAATTTAACAGAACTTCACAATCCTTCTGGTATACCAATGGTAACGTCTGACCCAGGATGATCAACATATTATACTCAAAGTTAAATTTAACTCTGTACTTCCACAGAAACTCTGTTCCAATCAGGATATCATAGTTTTGGTTCACCAAAATTATCACTGGTGTGGATACCACCAACGACCCAAATTGTAGTGGCAGTGCACTATACGCTCCACAGGAAATGGTGGTGTTTGGCCCAGCTGTTCCATATTCTTTCTTGTGTTCCAAGTATAAAGAGATCTTCATCATCTTCACCAGCTTGGTCAACACAATATTGATGGGTGCTCCGCTGTTGACTATTGCCCTCACCCTCACTCGATTCACTTGAATATCTATATACATACACTTGGAGTATTGTAATATAGTATTTACTGAGTGAATTGCGGCATTATTGCTGAATCTAGGGTACGAATAATCTGCACTGATAATTCAGGAAACAATTCCTTTATCACGCCAAGGGGAATCAACAGATTGGTCTCATCTAATTGAATGTCTGTTCTCTCATCAGGATTCTTGGTGGTCCGAATCTTATCCGCCAGTTGTCAGGTGTATGGCTGGGCAACCTCCTGAATTATCTTGGGGTTGATCTTCTTTGCCCTGGCTCTTGTCACGGCATTTACATCCATGTTGACCACTTGGTATAGCTGATCCTGCTCATCATCTACAAACAGATCGCTAATGTCTATCTCTTTATTCATAATATTGGGAGGAACAGGTTTCTCCACCGCTCTAGACTGTTCCTTGTCTAGGCAGTGGGACCTTTTCTCGAATCTTTGGCAGCTGCTGTTTCTTTGGCCTGGACCACGTTAATTTGATCCTTCAGATTTTTGCAGTGTGCGGCAAAATGTCCTTTCATGCCACACTGAAAGCAGACCTTCTCTTTCTTATTTAACCATCTGAATTCTTCAGGCTTATTTCCCAGCACAGTTCAGTTAAAAGCCTCTTTTGCTCCTTCGCTTCCCTTCATGGGATTTGGATTTCAGACTGGGTTGGACTTGAAGCTTCTATTCAGGGCAACAAAAGTCGCTCCCAAAATCTTCAGGTTATCTACCATTTGCAAGGTAGTTATCTTGGTCACGAATACAGAAGACATCATTTGATGCAAATTGCAATAGGGCCAAAGCACCACTTGCAAAGCGATTCTTGCATCAAAGTTGTCTAACACTTTCGCTCCAGCCAGGATCTGCAACTACTGGTAAAATCAATCCGCGAAGCTAGCATGAGACTCATCTTTGTGGAATTGAATTCCCATAAATTCTTGCTTGCATTTTGACATGCAGGTTGGACTCCCAAAATCCTTCATTATGGCCGCATTAGCCTCAGCATATGACCAGCTGTCCCCCTCCAAGTGGGGTAACACTAGGTTTTGGCAGTCTGTGTCCAAACAGTTCATGACCATCAACGCCTTTTGACAATCCATGTATCCATTTATAGTCATGTCAAATAGTCAAAAAAACGATGGGGCGTTATCCTGATGGAATGTTGGCAATTTCAGTATTGCTATAAATTCCTCTGAGTCATTTTGGGCCGATTCTCTTGGTTCAGCTACTCGGCTAACTTGTGGAGTGACTTTGGGCGTCATCTCCAAAACAGCATTAAAGGTGGGCGGCATATTTCTCAGGTTATTCATCTTCCCAAGTATCATACAAGGACTTCTCTCTTCAGCATCACTGGCCATATAAGGCTCACATGCACATCTGTGGGCTTTCAATTCCTCTACTTCTTTCATCAATTTCTCAATGTCTGCACTGAACTTTATCAAATGAACGCAATCCGCTTCTCCCTCCATTTTCAGGAATAGGACCTCTCAAATGAGGTCTCCTTCTTTCTTCTTTAATGAGTCTACTTTGCCAAGTAACTCGTTCCTGAAGTTGGCTACGTTTTCTACTCCTTCCTCCACCTTGGTGACTCGCTCTTCCAAGGCTGCGAATTCCTGATGGTCCACTGAGTTTAAGAATTCTGATTCAATGTGGTAATCTCGGTACACAACTTGTGCATTTCTTCTTTATATGACCTTATTAATAGATTCTTTTACTCAACTAGCCCTGTAGTGAGCACCAAATTGTAAAAATTTACTTAAGATTGATTATTGCTTTTCAACCCAGTAACCTTTTTACTGCACAGGTTCAGCTTCTTTGTGCACTTTGTGTTGTATAGAATGTATTATCTGATAATAGTATGAAGAATATTATCCATAGTTGAGTTTGAAATATTATTAGGCCTAACGCTTCAGCCAGTACTTCTAATTAAATACTCCAAGTTGTACTTGTAGGGATTCGTTCCCTATATTACTGTCCACTTGATCTTCATCCAGATACCCTAGTGACAGTCTCTTTCAGCCCAACACACAGTTGGCAGCTATCCCTGATTGTGGTTCCCTTTGTCTCTAGATCCCCGCTCAGATATCTACTCTTCTCTCTGAGAGTCTTCCAATTATTGCCTTTTACAATATTATACTTGAGATGGAACTTCACACTGGATGCTGATAGTCCAACTATACGCCAAATTGATAATATTACTAATAAAACTATTAATACTAAATGCTAGTTTTAATGTGTTTATCAATGTTTTTTATTATATTGAATCCTAGGAAATTATATAGTAAGGGATTCAGCTGTCTAAATCTCAGTTGACACCTCTTCAATGAAATGGCAGCTGTTGCCATTAAATCTCCCTTCCTCGTTTCAGCAGCGATGGTCTTCCCCATCCTGGCTAGGATTCTGTCGTTGAACATCCTCAAGACCTCTAATGGAAAGAGTCAGAAAATGTGTCCCTAACGTTTTCCTCTCGATCCAAGTGAACCAACCATAATTGGCTAGCGACATGCTTAGGTAATGGGACTTATAACCAATTATGGCAGGTCACTTTACCAACCAATCGATTTTCTAGTTGCAGGTGGCATCACTCGCCTTACAACTTACTATTCATTCCCAATCAGTTGGTGATGAAACCCAACCTATCCCCATTGGTACACCTGATAGTTAATCACTATCAGATGTCCCTATTTCGTTGGCCACTCTGCCCAATGAGATCTTAGGAATTCATCCAGAATGATCCAATGGATATGACCAGGTGAATATCCCAAAATCCCCAAATGTAGTTCCTCCAAAATTTTGGCCAACCGATTTCTGATTCACTTCGCCTTAAGGAATTTTCCCCTAGCGACACCAAGTAATCTAGCAGGCTGTGAATATGGGCAAAAATCCCATCAATGTTTCAGATAACAATTGTTTCCTTAGAATATGACTCTCTTTAGATAGATAAATTGATTCCAGGGACCTCCAAATGGCAAGATCTTCATTAGCTGGCCCAGTGCCTCTGTTAGAAAGATCAGTGAGTCCTTCTGGAAGTAGTTTCCTTTCGTCCATTTAGGTTCTATTATTACCCTTTGTGGTACAGTGAATTATGATTTTCTGCTTCCTCCAGAGCAGCTGGAGTTTGAATCCCGCTCAGGCGAGTCCAAATCTCATGATTCCTTACAATGCCCCCTTAAGATCTTTCCAAGGAGGGGCATAATTTTGGAGGAATCTAGCAAGTACCCAATTCACAAATGCACACAATTTCACAGAGACAACTGAATATTTGGGACCCAGATGGTAGATCACCCAGTAAGGACCTGACCACAGAGTATTGAGTTTATGTACCTGCCCCTAGGCCAGTGATGGTAGAATAGAACGAGGTCCCCCAACTGGAATTCAGGAAGGACTGGATGCTGGGCATTCCATTGATCAGCTTTTTTTTTTTTTAGTACTAGATGGTCCCAACCTCCATTGATCAGCTTCACGTTGTCAAATAGTACCCATGGACCTAGAAGATAACGTTTGTAAACTAAATAATTTATTAGCCAATCTTCACTTAGCTAAGTAAGTGGTTTCTGGTGTGGAAGTTTCAAGTATAGGATGCACAATAGAGGGCAAAATTCGTTCATAACTATAAAGGGCTCAGAAAGGTGATATCTGTATTATTTGATGATAGCTAACATGATATGATAATAAGGATGCTGGTAAGTATTAATTCCATCTTGAAGGATTGGAGGAAGCCATCTTGAAAAGAATGGCATCTAAGGAACCAGATTCTCGTTCTACAGCTCCATTAGTATCCAGACAATAAGGAGTTATAAAAGAACAATATGTTCCCATTAGAGAGTTATGATTAGCAACCACAATAAAAATAAAATTGTTTATATTTTCATATAGCAGCACCTTGGGGCTGCTGTGGCTTTTGAAGGCCTGCTTTAGCAAGAACGATGCAGTTGCTTTGGAAGTTAGAGAGGCAACTGAGATAGCCTCAACCCATTTTATAAAGTGATCAACCGTGAGAATGATAAAACGGTGACCGTACATTGCTGTAGGCAGAGACCCAATAATGTCAATGCTCACTATGGCAAATGGGGCTATAGGACCCATGACATGATGTTGATATGGAGGATTGGGTGGCTTCTTATTTGCGCAAGTGAGACAAGTGAAAATGATATCCTGGAATGTTTCAATTTCTTCCTTCCCAGTAGTAATGATCCTTCAGCTATCAATGAGTTTTCTTCACTGTGCCATGCCCTACAGCAACATGAGCCATCAGAGTGGATTTTTTATGAGCAGAGGGTTGAACATATGGTAGCCAGGAGGTCCCAACTTGCTTGTATAGCATTCCATCTTCAACTTGAGCCTGAGCAGCCATCTGCTTTAGGCGCTGTTGTGTTGCCAATGGTTCATAACTTCACTCTTACAGTTTTGCAATGAGCCCATAGATTCGGTCTTCTTCAGAAGCATAAAGAGCCAGAATAGGAACTCAGGACAACCCATCAGCATTTTGGTGTATCATCCCAGCACGGTGTACTATTGAGAAATCATAATTCTGGAGCTTAAGGTCCCATTGGGCCAATCGTCCATCTGGGTCTTTCATCTGTTGTAACCACTGCAGAGAGGCATGGTCTGTCACTATGGTGAGATTATTCTCATACAAAAAAGGGTGGAAATTTTTGATGGCCAATAACATAGCCAGACACTCAAGTTTGGTTACAATGTAATTGCGTTCTAATTGGGTTAATGTCTTACTAAAGTAAGCTAGGGGATGATCAACTTGGCTTGCATCCAGTTGAGCCAGAATGGCCCCCACAGCCACATTGCTAGCGTCAGTGAATAAAATGAAGGGTTCATCAAACTCAGGATGTACCAGAATAGGGGCTTTAGTCAGAGCTTTTCTTAAGACATCAAAGGACTACTGCTGGGCATCTTACCATTGGAAAGAAACTTCCATTATGAATGAAGTGAGTCATTGGTTCAGCGAGCTCAAAAAGTGTGATATAAATTGTTGGTAGTACCCAACTATGCCAAGAGAAACCTGAACGTCACGCAAACTGCTGGGTTGAGTCATCTTCTCAATAGCAGTCACCTTGTCAGGAAAAAGAGAAATTCCTTCTCATGTGACTTACGATCAAGGAATTCCATCTCAGTCTGAAAGAAACGGCATTTGGTGGTTTTTAACTTCTTTAAAGCAGAGAGTAGCCATCTAAATATTTCCTTCAAGTGGTTCAAATGCTGGTCAAATGCGCGCAAAAACATAGTTACATCATCCAGGTAGACCAGCATACATAACATTTTTAGGCCTCCTAACAGACAGTCCATAGTCTGCTAGAAAGAGGATGGGGCGTTGCACAGCCCCTGAGGCATGCGAGTAGGTTCAAATAAGCCTTCACTTGCTATGAGCACACATTTCTCTCAGTCATCAGGCGCAAGCTCTATTTGCTAGTACCCGCTGGCAAGGTCCATTGCAGAGAAAAAATTGTGACCCAGCTAAGAGGCTTAAGGAGTCATCAATCCTAGGCAGTGAGTAGCTATCCTTTTGGGTGATGGCATTCAGGTGTCGGCAGTCCATTACTACACGATGCCTTCCATCCTTCTTCTGCACAAGCAACAATGATGAGGCCCAGAGACTCTGGGATGGTTTTAGTAACCCAGAATCCAATAGTTGTTTCAACTCAATTATGACCTGAGCTTCCTCAACTTTACACTTCCAATAAGGATGGGCGCAAATTGGAGGGGCATCACCAGTCAGCACTTGATGTTGCACCCCTTCATCATCCCAAAATCCTATGGCTCAGTGGAGAATATATCAGCATTTTCCTCGAGTAGAGCGTCAGCCTGTAGTTGCTGTTCACAAGTAAGTGTGTCACCAATTTCCATCTCAACTCTGGCTATCATAACAGTTTCATCCATTCCTAAGTCTCAGAGGTCTCCACATCCTTGGACAGACTCAACCTGGTTGACAGCTAATATATGTACATATGTAATGGGTCAGCTCTGAGTTATCTGCATTGGTTGATTAGTAAAGTTGACCATTAGAATAGTCAAGGGGCCTTGGTAAGCGGGATCCAGCACTCACAGATAGGTAAGTGGTTTAAAAATGGATGTATTACCCTCTTCTTGAATTTCCAACAAGTATTCTTGTGATATAGTAACGTAGACCAGTATCCATTAATATCTGCGAATTAGGTATAAGACTACATGCTAGGCGCATATACAAAAATTCCTTCCATAGCCTCTGCATAAGAGGGTGCAACTTGGTCTTTGGTCCAATAACCCAATACTCTAGCCATTCAATATGGTCTGGGTATTCAAGTAAGCAACATCGGGGTTTCCTCTTTTCTCCTTAGGAATGTCCTTCACAACCAGAGGAACATGGTACTCTAAAATAGAGAAGTGCAAGTCCTTGTAACTTACTAAAGTACCAAATTCAACTAGGAATTAAGTGCCAATAAGCAAGTCATAAATATCATTTTCCAACACGATTGTGGGTGCTATAACAACCAGAGAGCCAGATCGAAGGGGCAAGGAGAAATAAGATCACAGGGAATGGGTACAATGAGATCCCGCTGTTCCATAGTCAAAGGAGGGATTCTGATCTGGTGCAACCTTTATCCTTTTAATCAGTCAAGAGGAAATGACGTTGACAGGGGAGCCAGTGTTGATGATGGCCAAGATCTTCACCTTGTGGACAATGACCTCTACTTTGGTGACTTCAGTGACAAAGTGGGGGATTGAGTAAATGGAGCTTCCAGGAGGGAGCGGATCAGAAACGGCAGGTTAAGAGGAAGATAGATCTTTATTTGGAGTCATATATCTGGGACGTCCAATTCTTCAGGTTTCTCCAGAAAATAACGCTTAGTGCGTGGAGTGAGAGAAAGTTGATGTTTAGGCGTTGTGTCATCAGCAGAGGGTGCCTCTTACCCTAAGCTGACTCTGTTTTTCCTGACTCATCAGCTTATTTTAACAGGCACTTTATTGTTGGCCAAAGTATCCGCAGTATGAGCATGGATCGTGACGTAATTTTGATCTCTGAAATCAGCCAATGACATGGATGTTAGGTCAATTCCCCTTACCTGGAGCTTGGAAAACTTCAGGCTTGGGTAATTCCATTATTGACTCCCTAATGTCAAGGATGGATTTAAACATCTTCTTGGCATTTTGGAAATAGAGTACTAGGTTAGTACTGTGTTGGAAAGCAGAGAGAACAGCGGAGATAGCATCATCCAAGGTAACTCAGTCACAGGAAGCTAACGCCTGGGCTTCATGATAGAAGCATTCCACAAAATCAATATAGGTTCCTCCACATCTTGGGTGGATAAAAAATCCTGTTTGCAGTTAGAGAGGGTCAAGTTAATGCCAAATTCTTTGATAAGGGTCTCCTTAATGGCTGTCCAAGTGGTGAAGGTCTTGAAATAAGGCATCATAATTTCTTATGCATTGCCATCAAGACAAGTTTGTATATGCTGGCACTTTTGTCAGTCAGTAGCTGGCTCCATCGCTCCTTCATATACAAAGAGGTAGACTGGATTGTTTTGTCCTCAGGGACATACTTATCCTTAAAAGTAGTTTTAAAATATCTAACAGGTTCAGAGAGGATATGGATGGCATGGGGAGAGTGGGCGCTCTGAGTCAGTGGGTTCTGTGGTACCTATATCAGTGCGTGGGATATATCTATCAAACTGACGGCAGTTTTCGTCCATATCATCCTGGATAGTGGCGTATCATTCATTGTCGTGCTTAAGGGGAGCCTTAGAATCTAAAATTAGGCGCAGACTCTTGATTTCTTCAGAATGTTGGGTTAACTGCTCAGAGAGTACATCCTGTTTAGATTTGATTGTTTGGAGTTTGGTAATCATCTTTGTGATGTGCAAATTTCTTGGTTTTGGGAAGTGACCAGATTGGCACAGGTACCCATAATCTTTGAGTTTTTATGTGCCCGTTAGGGCACCCAGTGCAGGCAACTTTGTGGGGTGAAACCTGGGGTACTGCTCTCTGGTGCACTGGGGCTGCGCGAATCTAAGCATCACCAAAGTGGGCCTGACCGCGAGTGGAGTGGCTCACACCACCCCAAAACTGACATATTCATCATTGTTTGATGTACCAGGTATCAAAGGCTAACCAGCCAGTTCAGAGATATGCCTCCCATCCCTTACTGCGAGGAATGAGACCAGACTGACCCCCAAGTTGGACTTACTTGAGGAAAGAGGATCGCCATAGCTTTCTACAGCTATTTCTAGCCATCACTTGGCTACGGCAAGGAGCTTTTGCCTGGACTCCTTCTGAAGGGAAGCAACGCTGGTTTCTGGCAAGCCATAGACCATAGATCACCTCCCCCATATCGTGAACAAGACCCTGAACCCCTCCTTGTCTGCAAGCAGACTTGGTGGTGCATACACAGCCAAGATCTCTGGCAATTTGAGATGACCAGAGGATAACTTACACCCTAGTTGGTATGAATTATACCAAAGGAGAACACTACCTCATACAGCAATTGCTGCAAAACACTCTGTAAAGATGTGCTTTGCCATCTCCTCCCCTCCGCACACCTTACAGGCGTACAGAAGGTCATCCTTCTTATGCTTACTCCACTTATGCAGAGTCTCCTCAGTGACAAAGATGTTACTTCGGAGTTGGAAGAGAAAGTTCATAACTGATATAGACCTGCATCCCTTAACCCTCCTTTTCCACAGGTCCATCAGGCCAGGTCGCATTTTGCAAGTGATCTGGGACAAGTACGTTGAGCAAAACTCTCTGTCTTGTAGCTTCCAGAACCTGGCGGTTGTGAAATCTGAGAGGCAGACATCGCTACCTCCCCCACCTTGAGCCAGTCCCAAATGATGAAGAGGCTTTCCCATCTGGGGTATCTCCAGCCTTCTCTTCCTCGAAGAAACACCTGCCAATCTTACCTCCACAACCTTCTGAACAGGCTTCCTCATCCTCTAATGCAACTAGAGAAGGAATTTCTTCCCTCCAGCAAGAAGACAGTTCAGTTACTTCCACAACATCCCATGCCTTCCTTACCAGCACCTTGGATGTACTGGCAACATATTAGCTGCTTCCACCCTAAGCACCCTCTGGCCATCGCCATCAAGGAGGTCTCCCCAGTGAACCGCACCAATAAAGTGCTTGAATGCCTTGTGCAGACGAGGTTCCATCTATAGTACCCAAGCTCCTCCCCAAAGGGGAATTGCCAGGATCATTTCAATGGTCCACTCTTCACCCTCTAATCTACCATTGCTGCCTGCCCAAGCTTTAAAGTAATCCTTCCAATAGCCTGGTAGGTTTCACATAATTGGAATAACCCCTTAATTGATGCCCCAGCTGACACCAAGATCCTTGTTCGAACTGTCCTTGCAAGCCTTAGAGAGGTAGTACTCAAGTATTGGGACCAACGGATGGATCTTCCCTGCTGAGTGACCCGTGCAATACATTTCAGCTGCAGTGCTTTGATTATACTCCCAAAGTTAATCCGACTGATGACCCCCTTCTTCACCTTTTGACACAAGTTAAAGAAGCTGGTTTTTGACGCCTGCCCTCGCCAAATGAATTGGATAATTAAACTCTGTATTCTCCTGATGGAAGATGCCGGCGGTGGAAAAATATGAAGTATACCATAGTCTGGAAAGAATAAAAGTGTTCATGACAATGGCCCTGCCCTGATAAGATAAGTTGAGCTATTGCCACTTCAAAGCCGCTTTTTTAAGGTCCACTTCAAGCTTGAGCCAAATTTTGTGTGGCGACGCCCGCCCAGGGATGGGACACTGAGGTACAGAAAATCCTCCCCTGTTGCCATCCAGGGGATCAAGCTCTTTGGCGTCACACCCAACGTCGCCGTTCTGCCATTGAGCCAAGCCCTGGATTTTGACCGATTGACCTTAGCATTGCTTGCGTTCTGGTACCTTTTCAGAATGTTCATCACCACTTTCTCCTCCTCCTCTGACGAAACATAAATCCACGTATCATTCACAAACATTAAATGAGAGTATTCCTCGCCATTTATGGTAAGTTTTCTCTGGTCCAACTTTCTGAGAGCCACTGAAAGGGTCTCTATTGCAAGGACAAACAACAAGGGAGATAGAGAGTCTCCATGACGTACTCCCCTACACACCTTAAGGTGTGAGAGAGGACTTCATTGCTATTAACTACCAATGAGGCCTTCTCACAAATCGCTTTAAGCAGTCTCAACAAATGCTTTGATTACAACCCTACTTAACACTTCCCAAAAAACTCATGATTCACCCGATCATACACCTTCTCTTGATCAAGAAACAGTAGCCACCCCCTCTGGTCATACTTTTTACTTACCCACTCTTCTATCAGGTGAAGCAGCATCAAATTGTCAGTAATTGAGAGTCCTGGGATAAACCCATTATGCTCTTCCCAACAACGTCCACCACAACCCCCTTTAGTCAATTGATTATAAACTCATCAAGATCTTATAGTCAACGTTAAGAAGATTCAAAGCTTGATAGTTCCCCATGAGGGAGGGATAGCCCTTCTTATACAACACCAACACACTCTTTGAAAATGCCGGCTTAATTATACCGGAGGATAGAAGTTGATTGTAAAGCTCAGCAAGCATCTAAGACATTTCTGCCTGTATTAGCTTGAAGAGCTCCAGGATCAACCCATCCTCCCCAGGAGTCTTGCCATTCTTGCCCTTGCGGATGGCATCTGACACCTCCAATTTGCAGATCTTGCTACATAGGTGCAGCTGAGTCTCCTTTGGCAGTACACCCAGTCCGCTCAAGAGTACTTTGGATGCCTCTGGGTCATTCTCAGAGGGGTCATAAAGGTCCTCATAGTAGGATTCAGCCACCTCAGCCATGCGAGCTGCATCCTTAACCTCAACTCACCCATCACAAAGTGACAAAATCCTTGCCAATGGTCTAAATGCCCCTACTGCCTTGCGGAGTAGGGCCACATTGCTGTTAGAATCTTCATCCCATTTAGACTTCCTTTGTTTGAGGCGATCCACCATGAAGGCTCCCATCGATTTCACATACATTTCATCCTTAGCCGTGTAGAAAGATGCCCCCATGACTGTAGCCTGCTTGAAGGTACTATTGAAGCTCCTCTCCAGGGTTTCATACCTCAAACGCATGGCCCCTAGCTACCTCCCAAAGATTTCACAAGCCATCTTAAGATCAGCCTTCATCCACAACTATTTTATTGGCACATCTGGCTTCCCCACAAGCTGGCTTCTCCACCACCTCACCTTCTTTCTCATCATATCCTGAAATGAACTCCACTTCAGGAGTTCAGGGTTCAGTCTCCAAATACCTTTCCCCACAGAAGCAACCTGAGGGTCACTGATCTGCAGTTCCAGAGGCCTGTGGTCTGAAGCACCAAGATCATGATTCTGAAGGATCAACTTGCAGTGACACAGGAGAGGCTGGGGCACTAACAAAATTCAATGTGGGATAAATGATCCCTATAATGTAAGTCCACCCGGTCTCCCCTTCTTCACCACAGCCCATTCTCCATACATCCAGTAGGCCAATGTCAATCATTAAACTGGCCAACTCGTGGGCTCCTGGATCAGAACTCTATTTTCCCGAAACCCAATCCTGTCATCACCAAATCAGACATAGCTCATGTCTCCCTCAGCACTAAAAACCCCCTCAATGCCTTCCTACTGGATCCTCAGGCCGATCTTCTGAAAGAAGACCTTCTTTTCAGATCCATAATTGGGCACGTAAATGCTGATAAACCAAATTGATTTCTTTAAATGGTGACAATAATACCACTGCTCTTCTAGGAACCAATGCCCTTTTATCCAACCCCTTAACCTTGTCCGCCCACCAGACCAAGATACCCCCTTTGGCTTCTCCCCTCCATCTTTTCCTTCCCTAAGGGCGAGTCCAAGTTTAATTTTTCACCAAGTGAGAGTAAAATGATTGTTTCAGAGGAAACTCAGAAACCCAGTCCTCTCCACCCCAGATTTGGACTTAGTCTCAGTGAGGAAGCTGATATCTATCCCGTGCTGTTGCTATCAGAGTTTCACCCGCTGCCACTGCTTGAGTCCATTCAGGCCCCGTGCATTAGCAAATTCAACCCTGATCACCATAGGTTCGAAACCAAAGAGGCTTCAGTGTCAGGATCCGGGGGCCCCATCCTCTTAAACCTCAGCTGGTTTAGTGGGACCACGTTTCTTCCTCCCCTTTACAGTACTAGACTGAGCCAAGGGGTGGAGGATGCTTGGTCACAACATCCTCTGGAATCTTCACATTGGCAGGGTCCTCAATAGACCCCTCCACTTCGGTTGGAAGCATTGGGTTAGAAAGCATTGTCCCAATATTGCTAGCAGGCAATACCTACCTCACCTCCGCCTCTTCCCCTATGGGCCTCACGCGCTCTGTCACACCCACATACCTTATGGTCACCCGCCTCTTATGTAATCAAGTGATGAGGAGAACCCCATCCACTTGGGAGGCAGCTTCTTAAATAATGTCCTTTGCAGATTGGGACAAAGCACCACTTAACTCGATTTGGAGTCTAACAGCTTCCCGTGCCTTCTGGGTCCGTTTTGACTCCTTGTTGACCTTCCTTGCACTTTTCAGAACTCCAGTCACCGCCTCTGAAGTGATGCCAGACGATGACCCTCCCTTGCTTTGGCTGACATCTCAGTCAGCTTCTTTAACGCTTTCTAGAGAGCCAACTTCTCTTTCTCAGAGGGCGCCATCACTGGCACCCCCACGCTAGGCCCACTCAGCTTGGCCACTGCCGCAGGAGGTTGAACCTGAGGACATTTGGCTCTGACGTGCCCCTTCGCACCACACAAGAAGCACCTGTCCAGCGGTACCACAGGGACACTCCAGGTACCCACAGTGACTGAACGAGGCAGCTTACCATATGATTTTGAAAGCTAACCTTCAAAACCCAGACCCTAGATCCTACGGTGAACTTTTTCAAGCTACCGTCCTTATGCTTCAAGTTCTTTACCAGCTTGCTCTCATTAAAGGAGATCAATCTGCCAAAGCCTTTCAGCTGAGACATCTTGGCCCCTCTAGTGATCACAGGTGGTACGTCTCTCAGAATACACCTTCCAATCTCAGTGCAAATGTCAAGACATACGGCCTCCTCATTCTTTGTGCTCAAACTGGCAGCCAAAACCTGTTCCTTTTGAATATTAGACTGGAAGGTCATAAGCTTTAACCCAGGAGCCAAATGTGAAATATGGAGTGGGGCGAACCCACACACCTCAATCACCCTGACCATGAGCATCTCCTTAAACCACTAGTCTTCACTTCTATGTCATGAACCCTCTTGAGGCTCTCCACCATGCTCGCCGTCAGATCCTTGGAGGGGCCAAAGTTCCCTGAAACAAAAAGATTGGTTCCAACCACAAATCCATTAGCAGCTGTCACAGCAAAGGAGACTGAAGCCCCCTCTGCAGAAGAAGCCACCCCCGCTGTTGATTTGTTAACAGAGTTGTTCTCTCCGGTTTGTTTTTGTGAAGAAGTTTGCTCTCCAGGACCTTTTTGGGTGGGAACCATTGAAGCCCTTTTAAGTTGGTCCATCATTTTGGTATGTGAGTGCTCTCAGCTTTTGCCACACCAGTGTAAGCCCACGTAAGCTACTGGCCGCTATCCAGGTTTCAGGCCAAACTAGAAAACCGCGGTGATTATTGTAGACAGGTGAGCCAAAGCCCAGCCAATCAGGATTGGCCCACCCTTGTCACTAAGACCTGCTTTTGCGGCGCCCCACCTCATAGGGAAGTAGTTTGACAAATGATACGCATGACTCTTGCCTTTCCCTTCCTGCCCATATCCCCCCCAAAGGAGAGTGGAAGCACCCGCAAGAACAGTTTGTGTTACAGTCATTAGCTTCCATCCCACTACCCATCCAGGCCACTACAGGACCCTTCTAGGGCGCCTCTCTGGGTTCTGGTGTTGGCTAATCACCCGTGTTTCCATGAGCTTTCCTCAGTCACACCACGTGAAGGATCCAGCTTACCCTACCTAGCTCCTGGTACCCATAATCTTCACATAATGGTTGTAAAAGGCGGGGAAGGTCAAATTACCATCCAGATGTTCTCCCTCAATATTTATCTCAGCACCTCAGGCCACCAATAACAGCTGTCACTTAAGGGCCTTAAGTCAGGCTTCATGGTTTTTATTGAAGAAGGATCCAGCAGGTGTGAATTCACCTGGAGGACCTTGGGGATCTCCAAGACCAGGGGACCCTTATACCCCTTCCCCACTAGCTCCTGTTCTGTTTGGGGCCTCAAGTTGTACTGTAGATTCTGGAGTCAACATTGTCTCAAGTTGTTAACTCAGCTGCTGGATATGGCCAAACAAATTGCCAAGTTGAGAATCAGTTGCTTCATAATTTTTAGTAAATTGGTAAAGGAGAGTGGATAAATCACGTTCCACTTTTTGATCTATACTAGTTGTCAGATGGTCCATCCGCTGGGCAAACTTATTCTGCAAGTATTGGACGACTCCAGTGTCAATTTGAGTAAGATGGTTCTGGATATCATTGATTTCCTGATAGTTACTTAAAATAACCTCCTTATTATCTCGGCCAAAAGTGGAGGCAGTGTTGTATAACTCAAGGAGCTGAGAGTGAATCTGGTGGGTCAATCATAGCTGTCGCTGCATGTCCATGTGGTGGAGTGCGAGCAACTTCATGTGTTGGTGTAAGGCAAAAAGTACAAATCATCAGAGTATGATTCTGTACAGTCTGCTCCTATGTCGCTTCTTATAAGCTCTGATGAGGATTAAAATTGGCGCATTTGAATAGTCTAGGTAGAGCTGCTATGAGTAGTCCTCCCACCAGGGGTTACGACTTCACCTAGAAGCTCTTGACTTTTTGGCCAACATCAGGAGCCTGGACTTGGTATATGCATCCATTGGGAACTGAGATAGCTAAAGTCATTATTGCATAAAACTCAAGTTATTGCGGTTGAGGTAGCAACACACTCTGATTATTGATAGCAACCCATCAAGTTAAGCTCCTATTTCTCCTCCATATTGTGATAGCTGTCTTCTCTGGAGTTATTCATAACGAAGGCAGTGTTTACTAGAAGCCTTGGAAGGACCTGACAGGGAGCACCAGTCTGTAGGTCTTCAGCGTCATCTCTGAAGGTCAGGGCCTTTGAAGACAGTTTGACTATGAGTCAAATGTGGGTCCAGCAGAATCTCTTAGGGACTAAGTTCCTTAAGGCAATCTCTCAACGAAATAAGTTATTGAGGCTAATCTATTAGCTTTGAAAAGGCAAGGCCTTCTGTATAAATAGGTTGAAGGAATACTATTAAAAATAACTAGAATATTGAATGATATTATATTAAGAAAAATCTAAATATAATTATAGGCGCCAAGATATTCTGGTTCACCTAAGAGGAAATTTATGTGATAATTAGGAACAAGTAGGGAAAGGTAATCTCTTTATGGATGTGTCAGATGACATTAGTTTCTTTTAAATATGACTATCTTTAGATAGACCAGTTGATTCCAGGGACCTACAAATGGCAAGATCTTCATTAGCTGGCTCAATACCTCTGTTAGAAAGATCAGTGGGTCCTTCTAGAAGTAAAGTATCCTTTCATCCATTTAGGATTTTATTATTACCCTTTATGGTACAGTGGTTAGTTTTCTCTACTTCCTTCAGAGCATCTGGAGTTTGAATCCCACTCAGGCCTGTATAATATCATAATTCCTGACAACAACCAGTCTTAAAAACTAAAGCGTATCCTCTCCTGCCTCAGTCACTCCACCCAAGAGGTGATGATACCTTATATGGTCACCTTTAAAACTTGGGAAGAGGTAAAAATACGCTCATTAAAAAAATTTGAATCTATGCTGAGCTTGCGTAGGAAAAATAGGCGTTTATGTGCCTAAGTCTACTTGAAGGGGAATCAGTTGCCACCTTCATTGACTGGTTTTAAAGTGTGGCCCAGCCTATCCTGCATGCTTGTTAAAATTTATAGGTTCTTGGTTATTTTCGGCCAATAACCCCCTAAAAACTTATTGCTTGCATAGGTTCAGGTTTTGTGCAATCCTTCCCCGTTGCATAATGGTTGATATAAATAATTGATAATTATATGACGACTATTACTCATAGTTGAATGAAGTATCAGATCTCAGCCCAACGCTTGGCCAGTACTTGCTCTCAAGTACTTGTGATCTCTTGAAATAGGGATTCATTCCCTCATACCGCCTAATTTAATCTTCTCTTAGATCCCCATTTATGGTTTCTCTGGTTTGACACACAGTCAGCAGCATTTCCCAATTTGATTCTGCTTCTTCTCTGGATCCCCGCTCAGATCCTTACCCTTTTCCTTAAAGAGTATTACAATTATCGCACTCAGCAATAATATCCTTGAGAAAGCATATAACAATTGGATCATTTTTTTAGTACTAGATGGTAAACAAATGGATCCTGATAAAGTTTACTAAGCTGAGACTTAAGTAAAAGCGATAGTTATATCTGGTAAATACTATATTACTATATAATCTCTTTTTTTATTGGTGAATTCTAGGGAAATTATAGTGAGGGATTCGGCGCCCAACCCTCAGTTGACACCTCCTCAATGAAATGGTAGCCGTTGCCATTGAATAACCCATCCGCATCTCAGCAGCAATTGTCTTCCTCATCCTGGCTAGGATTCCATCATTGGACGTCCTCGAGACCTAAAATGGAAAGAGTCAGAAAACATGTCCCTAACGTTTTCTTTTGATCCAAGAAAATTAACTATATTTGGCAAGCGACCTGCTTAGATAATGGGACTTGTTACCCATTAAAGCAGGTCACAAAACAACTGATCAATTTGCTAGTTGCAGGTGGCATCACTCGCCTCACAAATTACTCCTTAAATTCCCAATCAGCCGGTGATGAAACATGAAAGATCCCAATTGGTACACCTGATGGTAATCAACTATCAGATGCCCCTATTATGTCAGCAACTCTGCATGACAAGATCTTAAGCATTCATCCAGATTGATCCCCATCAGATCTGACCAGGCGAATAACCCTTAAATCTTCTTAACATAGTTACCCTGAAATCAGGGTCAACCAATTTCCAATTCACCCTACATTAGGGAATTATCCCCTAGCGATCCCTGAGAAACCTAGATGGCTGGGAATAAAGCAAAAATCCGAACAAATCCCCCTTTTGCCTAGATTTCCAACAAGAAAAAGACCAAGGCAGGAGAACACTGCTTCAGACAATTGGTCGAATACTTCATTTGATCAAGCAGATTATGATCACCAGTACTCAACACTGATCAGGACAACCTTTGGCATGCGGTTCTCTTCCTCTTCCTCCTCGCTACCGCCTACTCAGAGCGCAGTCCACACAATATTCTGTTATGCTGGGCTGATTGATTTACTCATGAAAATATTTATACCAGGATTTGGGTTTCCCCCATCAGAGCATATGACCCAATATCATATTCAGGATTTTTGGTATGGCATCCTCGATTTCATGATTTTCTCCTCATTCTCAACAGGAGACTATTGCCATTAATGTATAATTCGTGGCCAAATTAAGAATGCTCTTTTATATTCACCCTTGCCATTTTTCTTCTCATTTCCTTGGCTCATATTATTCTTAATTCTTTGGAGAGCTTATCATTTTAATTTTGAGATTATTTCTCTAAAATTGGAGCTTAATTAATTGTAGAGTGCATAATGTCAACTATAATATAAGTCTGACATTTCCGCTCTCATCCAGATCATATGTCAGGTTCTAAGTCGCAGTATCAACAGCTGCTTAACAGTTTTTCTGATCAAGATTTTTGGTTCTTTCAGCAGATGAGTTGGTCTGCACAACATAACCTCTTCTGCGGCCCTTCCAGTACTAATAAACCTAGTCTGGCACCAGTGACTAGTCCTTCCATGGAATTACAAAAATGGTAACCAACCCCACTGAAACCAGGCTAGTGATTGTCTCAAATGACTCGCAGCTGAACCTTCCTCTGTCATCAATTTTAGAGTTAGATTTTGAGACTCTCCTGGATTTGGCTTCTTACACAGATGCACCTAACATCACTGTTCATTCTCCTGAAATAATACCATTCACTCTTTTTGTTCCTTCCTCTCCAGGCCAGACTTGCTTCTGGAGTTCCTCTTTCAACTCGATCAATAACATAAGTCAGCTGTCCTGGCCATCAAACTCACCATCAGCAGCAGTGTGCATTTTGAACTCCTCTACGCAGAATTAAGGGCCCAAGTCACCAAGGCTTTATCCATAGCTCTGAATACTTCCAATCTTGAGAACATCTTAGATCAGGATATTGCAGCTTATGCTATTCGCTTTGCCAGCAAAGTTCTTTGAAGTTGGGTCACAAAGCTTCCAGCCTCTCCTGGCTTCCATCGCTCTTTCTGCTTCAGCTTCTGAGAAGCTCATAGTCGTCACTTTCAGGATAACATTCTCTCTTTCATGACTATATCCTTTCTGGAACATCCAATCAGTATCTTCTGCTGATGGCTTTGATAGGGGGCATGATTAGGCAACCCCCCTCTAGTAACCCTTGTTTGTTGCTGGCTCATATGTCCGGTGTTCTCAATGAAGCCCATTAGCAAGCACTCAAGACCAATCTTCTGGCTCCATTACCATATCAGGATTACTTGGAGTTATTCACTGACTGCCTCTTCTTGTACTTTTGCTTCCCTCCCTGCTCTGGGGTATCACATTTGGCTTCTTCTGACATCACAATTTCTCTTCCCCTAGTCACTTTCTCACTGATCTGCATCCGCTCATTGAACTTGGTTTCGTGTAGGTCTAGCCCTCACTAGCATCCGATCTAACATAAATTTTGTTGAGTATTCACTCCTACTGCAATCCATCCTCCCTCCCTCAAGAGGCAACATAGGCGGAATCATTCCTGAATCAAAGGTAATCCCTAAAAATATAAATTTTAAAGTAATATTAGTTTTTCCTATGCAGTTTTAAAGTTTTTCTCCTATATCTTTATCAATCTTTTTCTTCTTCTTTTTGCATGTGACTTGACCTTTTTTCGGTTCAGCAGGCCATCTTTTTTATTTTACTCCCCCAAACTGGTTCCTAGGTATACTTAGACCTACCAATTTTCTATGGTTCAGAGGTCTTACTTTTTTAAGACTTAACCATCTAGATTGGTTCAGAGGTCTTTTTTAGACTTGACCTAATTGTTAGGACATAACCAACTTAATGGTTCAGAGGTCCTTCAGGATATCTTTTTTAGTTATTTTTTCATCAATCCATTGCTTCAAACAGTTAACATGGACTCGATTTACTACCCTTCCATCCAAGAGGTTCTTAATGGAGTAGGCGTCCATCGCCATCAAGGCAATAATCTCAAATGGACATAACCACAACGTATTAGTTTAATTCTTCTCCCAAAACCATGAGTATCATAATAGGTAATTATTTCGCCTATTTGGTATTCTGATAAGGCAGGTCAGTTTTTATCATCCATCATATCCGCTTATTCTTTTTCTTCAAAGCTGTATTGAATGCTTGCAATTACATTTCAAGCTGGATATTTGTAAATCAGCTCAGGTAATACTCAGCACTCATCCACAATGTTGGTTCCACCACCGAATATAAAATTGGTGGCAACGCGGCCTTCCTCCCATATAGCAATTCAAACAGCATTTTCCTGTCGCTGTATGATGACTGATATTGTAGGCAAACGTCACCAAACTCAGGTACATTCCCCATGCGGAAGTTCTTCCTGATTAAATTCCTCAGCGGTATGGCCAGCATCCCATTAACTCGTTCCACCAATACATTGATTTCCAGATGGTAGGGTACAGAAATGACCCCTTGATCCCCATTATCTCATTTAACCATGGGATCACATGAGACGTAAAGTTGATCCCATTGTCACTCAGAAGGACCTATGTGTCAGGCGAACAGCAAGTAAGAATTAAACTGGCCTACCACCCGGATGACAGAGCATCCAAGTGGCAAACCAGAATGCCAGAGGCACTGCTTCTGGCATGACGAATATGGAACAGGAAGGGAGCTTAATTTTTAACAGATAAAAACGGGATTTTGAAGAAAGTTGTTTTTATTGGAAAATTTAAGGAAGGAGAATTAACCAACAACTTTCTCAGTGCAATGCGCATGATTAAATAGTCATCAATTTTGAGGGAAAACAAGACAGGATAAGGTTCTGTAAGTTTGACCTAAGTGGCGAATTATTTGGGAAATTAGAAGGTTAGTTCCCTAGGAACTGACATCGCAAAATTTGGCGGTGGACTGAGTTACGGTCAGTTTGACCTAAGCGGTGAAATATTTGGGAATGGGTGGGTTAGTTCCCTGGGGATTGACATCACAAAATTTGGTGGTGGTCTGAGTTGTGGCCAGTGGCATTGCATCAGGTGCAACGCCCAATTTGCTGGCAGGAAGCTGCCCATCAGGGGTGATGTCTGATGGATTTGGGAGGGGGGAATTTTTCATCATTGTGTAAACTGACTTGCAACCGTTGGGCATTCTGGCTAATAGCTCGGTCTTCATACCTTTTCAAACATTTGAAATCTAAGTATCAGGCTGATTGCCACTCGAATTAGTTGCAATCAATTCCATTTTGGTGATCTCAGCGCAGATTTCATGATTTTTCATAACAGTTCTGCTGAGGAGAGTGCGGGTACTGGAAGCGGGAATGAAGCAGAAGGGCTATTACTCAGCGCTTGTCTACCACATGAGTGAGATCGCCCTGAGTAATGAGGGGTACGGCCATCCTCTTAGGTACCTTCTTGATTGGGAATGGAAAGATGGCATGATTGATGCCCAGAGGATGTTCACCGGGACTTATATTACCTTTTCCCTTTTCCAAGAGAAGAGCCTCATCACTGGGAAACTGTATGAGAACCACATTCTTGTGCGCCTTGGGTAACTTGATCGCCATTACTGATGCAGGTTTTTGGGGGAAACAGAGAACCTTGGGGTGGGATATGTGGAACGCTTCAACCAGGTTCATACAATTCATGAAATCGCGCGCCTTGCCCCAACTGTTCTCATAGGCCGGATACCCTTTCCAGGCCATGAGATATTAGATGAACGTCGCGACATATGGGATGCCAGGATAGCCTCTTTTTGGCCTCTTCCTCATTTTCAACAATGATCGGTTCCAGTTCCATGGGAATTACACCTTTGAAGGGTGACAGCTGGGAAACTACTGAGCTTTGGGGGAAATGGAGAATCTTGGGGTGGGATATGTGGAACTCTTCAACCAGGTTCATGCAATTCGCGAAATTGCGCGCCTTGCCCCAACTGTTCTCATAGGCTGGTATCCTTTCTAAGCCACAAGATATTGGATGGAACGTCACGATTTCTGGGATGCCAGGATAGCCTCTTCCCCATTTTTGAAAATGATCGGTTCTGGTTCCATGGAAATTGCACCTTTGAAGGGTGACAGCTGGGAAACTACTGGGCTTTGGGGAGCAAACTAACTGCAAGTTGAGATGTCAGACCCTACTGAAATGGGCAAGATAGCCACGGCAACTATGAGGTATGGGTTTAGAGTTTTGAGTGGGATGGGACAATGTGGACAGGGATAACCTTCTTCATGACCTGATTTAATTGGAAAGAAGGGACCATTGCTTTGTTAATATCTATGAGAAAGGTGGAAATGGTAGGGATTAATGGTTGGTCAATTATGTCAGGCGAACAGTAAGTGAGAATCAGACTGGACTTCCAGCCTGAATGACAGAGCATCCAAGTGGCAAACCAGAATGCCAGAGGCACTGCTTCTGGCATGACGAATATGGAACTGGAATGGAGCTTAATTCTCAACAGATAATAACAGGATTTTGGGGGAAGTTGTTTTTATTGGAATATAAGGAAGGAGAATCAACCAAAAATTTTCTCAATGCAATGTGACTGATTAAATAGTCATCGATTTTGAGGGAAAACAAGCCAGGATCAGGATTCGCAAGTTTGACCTAAGTGGCAAATTATTCAGGAAATGGGCGGGTTGGTTCCCTGGGAACCAACATCTCAAAATTCGGCGGTGGCCCAAGTTGCAGTCAGTTCAACCTAAGTGGTGAACTATTTGGGAATGGGTGGGTTAGTTCCCTGGGGATCAACATCACAAAATTTGGTGGCGGGCTAAGTTGTAGTTGGTGGCATTGAATCAGGCACAATGCCCAAATTGCTGGCAGGAAGCTGCCCATCAGGGGTGATGCCTGATGGATTTGGGAGGGGGGATTTTTTGATCATTGTGTAAACTAAATCGCAACTGTTGGGCATTCTGGCTGATAGCTCATTCTTCATACCTTTTTGACCATTTGAAATCTGAGTATCGGGCTGATTGCCACTCAAATTAGTTGCAATCAATTCCATTTCAGCGATCTTGGTGCAGATTTCACTGATTTCTCTTAACAGCTTTGCTGAGGAGTGTGCGGGTACTGGAAGCAGGATCTGAAGTGGAAGGGCTATTACCCAGCGCTTGTCTACCACATGAGTGAGATCGCCCTGAGTAATGAGGGGTATGACCATCCTCTTCAGTACCTTCTTTCTCAGGAACAGAAAGATGGCCCAATTGACGCCCAGAGGACATTCACCAGGACTTACACTATGGACATCTATGTCAGTATACTACTTGATCCAGGATGAACTTCACAGTACTGGTAGCGTCTACTTTTGCCAGGGCCTTCATCTCTACCCATCTCATCAGATGATTGATTACAACTAAAATGCACTTGGCTCCCCCTGTGTTCATCATCAGCGGTCTCATCACATCAATAGACACTGTATGCCAAGAAAATACAGGGAGGACCAGTCAGTATCCAGTTGTATTCTTATGTGGCTTATGCAGCTGGCACTCCACACAACAAGCTAGATAGTTGGTGACATCATAGTTGATTGACTCCCAGTAGTAATGGCAAATATGGTCGGTCATTTTTCTCAGGCCTCCATGCCCAACAACTTTATGAGTGGCTTGAATGATAGCTGCTCTTTCAGATGGCTTTGGGAATAGTAAATGCTTCCCATTAATTATCTTAAAAACTTGTCCACCCATGTTGACAGTGTTTTCCACCGCTTTTGAAGTGCACCTTGGACTTCTTGGGGCTCATCCCCAATTTCTCCTTTGACCATTCTCTGGAATAACTCATCCACTTGCTGGTATACCATCTGGACCATTGGTAACCGTGATAAGCCATCTGCATTCTGATGAGTTCCCCCACTCAGTAGACAATCTCATAACTGTAAGCCCGAAACTTCAATGACCATTGGGCCAATTGTCCTTCTAGTTCTCACAAATTGTGAAGCCAATGCAACAAGGAGTGGTCTGTCACCCTTTTGAAGTGCATTCTGTGAATGTACACCTAAAACTGTTTACAGGCATAAATGACCGCAAGGCATTCATGCTCAGGTATGGTGTAGTTTCTCTCAGCAGCTGAGAGTGTCTGGCTCACATATGAAACCGTATGTTTGTCCTAAGTTCATCTATTTGGATTAAATGGCGCCAATCACCATTAATAAAGCATTAGTTTGTATAATAAATTCTTGATCAAAATTTGGATATTTTAAAGTCAGATAATCTACCAGGTACTGGTGTAATTCTTTAAAAGATTTTTGTGCTTCTTCATTCCATATGAATCCTTTCTTCAGATCCTTCAACAGATAGAATAAGGGCTCGGAGATTCGGGAAAAATTCCAAATAAATCTTCTATAGTATCTGACCATTCCAAGGAACACTTGGATATCTCGGACACTCTTTGGCAAAGCCATTTGTTCTATGGCTTCGATCTTCTGCACTTGCAGCTGCAAAACACCAGAGTTAATCATGAATCCCAGATATTCCAACTCTTTCTTGAAGAAGTGACACTTCGTCAGCTTAATCTTCAAGTTAGCTGCGGACAGTCTCTTGAACACTTCCTCCAAGTGGTGTAAATGGTCAGAAAACGTCCTACTGAACACATTGATATCATCCAAGTACACCAGGACGCATGACAACTTCAAGTCATTCTATATAGCGTCCATGGCCCTCTGGAACGTTGCAGGCGCATTGCATAGTCCCTGGGGCATCCTCGTCAGTTTCTTAGCCCCTGCACAGTTATAATCATGTTATTTCTTGCTCTTCTCTTGGCAAATCAATTTGCCAATATCCTTATATCAGATCTATTGCAGAGAAAACTTCTCTTCTCTCAATAAATATAGTATATTGTCAATTTTTGGTAGGGGATACAAATCCTTCTTTGTAATCTTATTCAGCTTCCAGCAATCAATAACCACCCAATTAGAAAAATTCATTTTCTTCATGGTAAGAATCAGACTCTCCCAGGGACTTAACGATGGAACTAGAAGCTTATGCTTAACTAATTTGCTGATTTCTTCTTCCACTTCCACTTTTGCCACTTTTGATCATCGAATCAGTCTCATCCTGATCAGCAAATTTTTCCCATTAAAGACCTTGTGGATCACATCTCTCACGCATCTCAAAGTATGGTCTTCATAGGTGAATACTTCCCAATACTTTTTGAACATTTTGAGCACCTCCTCTTGCTTTCCTTCCGTCAGATCAATGAGTTGCTCTCAATCAACCAATAGGTTGATACTCTCAGTTACCCCAGCCAGTAATACCATCTCATTGAGGGTCCCAAAATCATGGAATTGCCTCAGTTTAACCATTGGGATTAGATGAACAAATGAGACAATTTAATTCTTCTCAATCCTCATTAGTTTCACTTAAATCCGCCAGGAGAGCTCAAATTTCTCCATATCCTGACATTATTATTCCAGGAGCCACCCAAAACTCTACTCTGGGCTTCTTCCAGGGGCTTCTGACCTCCCCATATAGTAGCTCTGGTATCTCTAATGTTGACCCCATGTTGACTATCATCTGTGATCCCGGTGGTATGGTTTTTTCATTCTTGATCCTCAGTGTAATTCTCCGATTTTCTAGATTTTCTGTCAGCATTTCCACGTCACTTCTGGCCAACTAGTTGGTATTGAATTGGGATAATGTCATTATTGTATATCAAGTTGATGAAGTTGTTTCTCCTAATCAGTGGAGCTTCCCATCCTTCTGATAGACCAATGGTAACTTCTGACCCAATATGGTCAACGTATTAACCTCAAAGTTACATTTAACTCCATATTTCCGTAGAAATTCGTTTTGATCAGAATTTCATAGTTTTGGTTGGCCAAACTATTGCTGGCGCAGATACCACCAAGGATACAAATCAAAGTAGCAGAGCGCTATACGCTCCACATGAGATGGTGGTATTTGGCCCAGCTGTCCTGTACTCCTTCTTGTGTTCCAAGTCAGGTGTGATCTTCATCCTCTTCATCAGCTTAGTTGAGACAATATTAATGGGTGCTCCACTGTCAACAAACGTCCTCACCTGTAATCAATTCACTTTTATATTTATATATGTACACTCAGAGTATTGTAAGATAGTGTTTACTGAGTGTATGCCGCGTTATTAGCTGAATCAAGGGTGTTAATGATTTGCACCAATAAATCAGGAAACAATCTCTTTATCACACTGAGGGGGATTGACAGGTTTGCCTCATCTCTTTGAACTTTGGTCAATTTATCAGGATTATTTGAGGCTTAAATCTTGTCCGCTAGTTGTTAGGTCTATGGCTGGCAACATTCTTGATTACCTCAGAGTTAATCACCTTCGCCCCAGATCTTGTTACCGAGTTCTTGTTCAAATTGACCACTTGATACAGTTGATCCTTTACGTCTTCATCCATGAACAGATCACTAATGTCAATGATCTCATGCATAGTATTGGGAGGAACAGGCTTCTCTGTAGCTCTAGACTGTTCCCCATCTAGGCCATGGGCCCTTTTCCCAACTCCTTTGCAGCTGCAGACTCTTTCACTTGGACCATGTTGATTTAATCCTTGGTCTTCTTGCAATTTACAGCGAAATGTACCTTTCCTACACATTAGTAACATACTTTCTCTTTCTTATTAAATCAACTGAAGTCTTTGGACTAATTCCCAGCAAGGTTAAGTTGTTCATTTCTTTAGCACCCTCATTCCCCTCCTTGGGATTCAAATTTTATACTGGGTTTGATTTGAAACTTCTGTTTGGGGCATCAAAGGTTGCTCCCAAGATTTTCAAATTGTCTATCATCTGAAGGTAGTAATTTCCGTTGTGAACACAGAAGACATCATTCAGTGCAAATTGTGGTATGGTGAAGGGCCACTTGTAATGCAATTTTAGCATAGAAGTCATCCAGTACCTTCACTCCAACCAGGATTTGCGATTACTGGTAGAAACGATCAGTGAAGGTTGCTAAAAATCATCTTTATAAAATTGAATGCCCATAAATTCTTGTTTGCGCTTTGACATGTACGTTGGGCTCCCAAATTCCTTCATAATGGCAACTTTGGCCTCTTCTTACAACCAGATGTCCCCTCTATATGGGGCAATACTAGGTTTTGACAATTGGTGTCTAGGCAATTCATCACTGTCAATGCCTTTTGATGATCGCCATATTTGTACACGGTCATATCAAACAATTGGAAAAATGCAGGTGCATTATCCCAATAGGAAGTTGGCAATTTCGGTGTTGCCTTGAATTACTCCAAGGTTTCTATAGCCACCTCTCTAGGTATGGCTACTCGGCTCACTTGGGGAGTGATCTCAGGCGTCATCTCCAAAAAAGTGGTAAAAGCAGATGGCATGTTCCTTGGGGTAGTTGTCTTCCCAATTATCTTAAGAGGAGCTCTTTATTTGGCGTTAATTGCCACATATGGCTCACAATCATATTTGTGAGCTTTTAGCTCCTGGACCTGTTTAATCAGCCACTCAATATCAGAGCTGAATGCTTAAAAATGAACGCGATCTGTTTTATGCTCCATTTTCAGAAATAAGACTTCTCAAATTAAGTCCCACTTTTTTCTTTAATGATGTTACTTTTTTAAGTAACTTATTCCCCAAACTCACGACATTATCAGTCCCTTCCTCCATCTTGGTGACTCTTTCTTACCAAACTGCAAATTCTCAATAATCCTCTGAGTTCAGGATGTTCTGGATAGTGGTTGCCAACTCCTTCCATAGTTTTCTTATTTCAACTTTGTACGACATCCTTCTAAGCTCTTCTAATCAAATACAACCCTTTAGTGAGCACCAATTTGTAAAAATTTATAGGTTCTTGATTATTTTCAGCTAATAACCCATATAAACTTATTACTTGCGCAGGTTAATGTCTTGTGCAATTCTTCCGAGTTATATAATAGTTGAAAAAATTAGTTGCTAATAGTATGACGACTATTATCCATAGTTGAATAGAAGTATCAGATCTTGGCCCAATTCTCGGCCAGTATTTCATCTCAAATTATTTGTGATATCTTGAAATAGGGATTCTGCAAGGATATGGCTAAGAATAAATAGACTGGGCTCCCAGTTGGGGTGCGTGCACACCCAGTGGAGGCCCCAGAATGCCTAAGGCATAACAGTCTGGGCAACTAATAGAAGTGGGAATCTATGGGAAACGTGAGGGAAGCAAACATATATTAACATACCAAAGGCCCAAGGCAAACCAGATAGTTGCGTTGGGGCAACCGCGAGCCTTGTGGGGGCAACCCCCAAGGGTGGGAGAGGCAGGGGGACGACGACTCCTCCAGGGTTCATGGTTGCTGGCCTTTTGGATTCCAATAGGTGGGATTTCACGCCAGTGGGAGATGGCACAGAGGCTGCCACGTTATTGGAATTATGGAAAGAAGTATGGTGGACCCCATGAGAGGGGCTGAGACTGAGTTTCCCCTGGAAGGGGCGCTCTAGGTCCAGCTGTTGAGCTGGGCCTGCAGCGTCAGGGGCAGATATGGAAGCCAAACCCATGCGCGGTGGGCCAGGGACGCCTTGGGGATGCTTCAACTGGGGAGCAGTTTCAGCGGAATCAGCGCATGAATGAATGAAGGGCCTCCATTTTTTGGATGCGTGGAAATGAACAGAGCAGCAGGTTCGCCATCAAGGGCAGGATGGATTATTGCGTTTAAGATCCGCTGCCACATGGTGGGATCAAGAGACTGGATAATCAAGTCAGCAAACATTAGAAAGATGATTTGGGTGATGACACACTTTGTTGGATCAATCAATGGAATCATTTTATAATTGTTTTATAGGCATATGGAGTCTGGGACAAACTAAGCGGATTTTTTGGATTTAATTTGACGAAAGGCAAAAGAATGAACTGACAACTGCCCTCAGTGGGGCAAGTTGCCTTTTAAACTGGGAAATAGGTATGGGGAAGTATTGAGGGATTGATCATTTAGGAATGGGAAAGGGATTCGGTTGGCTGGCTTGTAGGGGGTAGAAGGTGGCTCCCAAATTCAGGCAAAAGCTTAAGAAAATTTTTGCAAATTTCATCGAATTCTTGGGGCCAAGCCAATTCAATACTGCCAAACTGGGTTCTGATGACTTAAATTGACCTGTTTGCATGGCTGGGGTGGACTGGATCTGTCTCAAAAGGCAGGGGTCCATGGATTGGGTTTGTTGTAATTCAGGATGATCCCAATATTGGGCAGCTCGTACAATCTGAACTTCCTGGAACTATTTTATAGCGTTGGGCCCTATGATCCAAGCCTTTTGGAACTGGGTTTGCGATCCAAGCTGCATTCTGATCTGGCTTCTCAGCCAGACCAGCTCCCCAGTCCAGAAATTAACGATCAGACTCCAATGTTGGGAATTAGTTTTTTCCAAACTTTTGATCATGGCTTGCCTGGGGAATGGGTGGCCTCAGGGCCCTCTCCATGCCCCATGATGTGAGCCATCTTCCTGCAGAACCCTTCTATCAATATTAGGTTTGAAAAGGGGGGAAGGAATGGGAGTGGGATGGCTTTGGGCAGGAAAGTCATCACCAAGCACTCATCTATCACATGGACGAGGCCGCCCAGCTGTGACAGAGGGTCCACTGGAGCCTTGGGGCCCCTCTTCATCCGGAAGGGGTGCTGAACCCTATCTAGTTGTAAAGGCTGGTCCCCAAGACTTACAGATTCATTCCCTCATACCACCAAATTTAATCTTCTCTTAGATCCCCATTTATGGTTTCTCTGGTTTGACACACAATCAGCAGCATTTCCCAATTTGATTCCGCTTCTTCTCTAGATACCCACTCAGTTTCTACCTCTTTTCCTTAAAGAGTCTCCCAATTATTGCATACAACAATAATATCTGAGAAAGAATAGAACAGATGAATGCTGATAAAGTTTACTAATCTGAGACTTAAGTAAAAGTGATAGTTATATCTGGTAAATACTATATTACTATATACTGCTTTTTTTATTGGTAAATTCTAGGGAATTTATAGTGGGGGATTCGGTGCCCAACCATTGGTTGAAACCTCTTCAATGAAATGGCAACCGTTGTCATTGAAACACGCATCCTTGTCTAAGAAGTGATGGTATTCCCAATCCTGGGTAGGATTCTGTCATTGGACATCCTTAAGACCTAAAATGGAAAGAGTCAGAAAACGTGTCTCTAACGTTTTCCTCTTGACCCAAGCAAACCAACCATATTTGGCAAGCGATCTACTTAGGTAATGGGACTTGTTACCCATTAAGGCAGGTCTCAAAACAACTGATCAATTTTCAAGTAGCAGGTTGCATCACTCGCCTCACAACTTACTACTTAAATTATGATCAGTTGGTGATAAAACCCAACTGATTCCATTATGTACACCTGATACTTAAACAACTATCAAATGCCCCCAATTCATCAGCAACTTTGCACGACGAGATCTTAAGCATTCATCCAGATTGATCCCTGAAAGATCCGACCAGGCGAATAACCTAAAATCCCCTTAACATAGTTACCCTGAAACTAGGGTCAACCGATTTCCAATTCACCTCACAATAGGGAATTATCCCCTAGAAATCCCTAGGAATCTAGCCATCTGGGAATATGGGCAAGAATCCCAACAACACTTATATGCTACCTTTGGATGATGTTATTGCTGATATTCTGTCTGGATTAGCCTCTTAATAATTCTTTCATCCGATAATTTCTCAGTGAAGCATACCCTACAGACTGTTTGTGATATAAAAGAGGCATTATTAAGGGTTGCTGATCTCCATGAAGCTACGCCCACCCAGGAAGTCATACTGACCCCTCCAGTGCTGACTACCCTTCCAAAGTTAGTTCCCATGAGGCTCCTTAAAAAAGACTGCTCTAATCCATTAGTGGTTGGCCAGAGGGCACCAGGGGTGACAAGTTGGGGCCTCTCCCCGCAACTGCACCACAAGTCTGCCCTATGAGAACAGTTGAGTTCTCACACCCTGCACTCTCAAGGGGCTCACCCCTACAGCTCCATGCTCTTGTCCCTCAGAGTCTTCCTCCAGAAAAGCCATGGCCTCACTTCTGGCTCTGCATCAAAAGAATTCTTCTCCTCAAGTGGCTCCAAAAGTTGGTGCCATTATGATGCTCCATCCACAAGCCAAAAGAGTAGATGATCGCCAAAAGGCTTTAATATAAGGTGAACAAGCCGGTTTCTCAAATCTCCTCCTAGCAACTCTTTGGGATTCATTGACTTTCCCTCTGATGACGAGTTGGAAGAGGGTGGTGAAGACGTGGGCTATAATGTCCTAGGAGTCCCAATGGAAGTTCAGATTAAAGATAGATTGAGGCCTGAAAGAATAGTTATGGTTATGATACCCTGACAAACTTATCTCCAACAGGTGTTGAGGTATTAAGAGGTGATCAATACCGCCAGTGATGCTGACCAGCTTATCAGTACAGTGATCAGATCTACACAACAAGTGCACACCATCCAATCCATTAAAATAGATACCCTGCAATTGTTCAAAGCCTTGCATCCTCTTTTGTTTGAAGGAGGTTCTCGCCCTCTCCCTTACTTTTGGTAGAATTATAACCAAGGTAGAGGTTGTCATCAACAAGGTGTGAGTTCTAGCCATCCTTAGTATGGGTGCTCCCATCAATGTGGTCTCTTCAAATATCATCAATAAAATAAAAGTTGGCGCCTGATTTGGGCTATTCACAAGAGTTTGAAACTGCAGGGCCCAACAACACGTGAGCTATTGGAGCCTACTCTTCTCTACCCATACGTATTGGGAAGCTCCTCCTGTCTTCCCCAGTGTGCTATTGGAAATTAATGCATACGACCTGATCATTGGCACTTATTCATAATTGATTAAGACGTAATTAACAACCTGAAACAAGGATTTCTCTCAATTATAAATTATGAAGTTACCTTAGTCATTACAAACAATGAGCCTAAGAAGAAAGAACTCTCATGCTTATTTAAGTACCATTCCTCCGCCCTCTCTCTTTTATACAAAGTCAGAACAAAACACAAAAAAGCTGCCTGACTCCATGGAAGTTTCAGAGGGACTTCTATCATATGCGTCAGAGTAGATAGTAGTCAAAGCATGTGAACAAAAGGTGATAGATACCAAGATTATTATGCGAATCCACCGCAACTGCCTACTTCACTTAAAAGGCATTTATGGGATAATTACTTTGGAACTTGGGTGTTGCCAAAAATCCTAGACCCTTCTTACCAGTGACCCATCAATCTTCTGTTGGGGAATCTTAAAAACAAATATATGGTCATAAAGAAGTATCAGGAGGTTAAATAACCCTGCTGATTCCAATTGAGGACATCTGATAAGTCCATTATATTAGGTCTATGTTAAATCTGTGACTACCAACGGATTAATTTATATGCACTTTACCCCACATCCAAATTTCTGAGGATATAACCCCCAAAGAGCTCGAAAAAGTTCACTCTCTCCTGGAGTCTTATAGTGACATATTCTCACAATCCAATATTAAGTATGGAAATACGAAGGGCTGGAATCATACCGTTGACTTTGGTGAGTTTTAGCCTATTCAATCTAAGCCTTATCTGAGATCTAAGGTTGAGGAGTTCCAAATGAGGATGAGGTTGGAACAGTTGCTGGATGCGGGGCTGCTGGTGATTTTTCAAAGCCCTTGATCATCTTCCTTATTGCTCATAAAAAATAAATTTGGCGGTCATTGTGTAGTTATGGACTATCACAAACTGAGTAACTTTACTAAAAAGGATAGTTGCCTTATACCTCGCATTAAAAATGCTCTATCCCAACTATTTGACTCTAACTTTCTTTTCCGCCATGTACTTAGCTAGTGGTTATTGGAAAATGGACATTTCTCCTCAAGATCAGGAGAAATGCGCTCTTATTTACAGTGAGGATCTCTTCCAACCTACTTGACTACCACAAGGGCTGTGCAACGCGCTCACCACTTTCCAGAGAGCAATCAATCATATCTTGCAGAAACTTAAGTTAAGCTTCGTCATCGTCTATATTGATGATAACATGGTGTTTTCCAAGATTTTTAACGAGCATTTTACCCATTTGCAAGATGTGTTCCAACGCCTGCGGGCTTCTAACATTAAATTTGAAGCCATTAAAATGTACGTTCTTCCAGAAAAAGCTGGATTTCCTTTGACACGCCATCTCTCAAGATGGTATTTAACATTTAAAAGATAAGGTCACAGCTATATCCAAGATGCCGGCGCCCAAAACCTCCATGACATCCAGGTATTCTTGGGCATGATAGGGTATTACCATCAATTCATCCACAAGTTTTCCCAGCTCAGTGAGCCCTTCATCCGCCTCTTGGCTAAGAATACTCCATTCCATTGAGGTAAAGAACAAAAAGCCGCGTTTGAGACCTTGAAGAACTTACTGCAACAAAAGGCTAATCCTTCGCCACCCTGACAATGGCAAGCCCTTTGTCCTGTTCACAGATGCCTCTTATTACGCCGTTTGAGCTATCTTGGCTCAGGTGGAGGAGCATGGGGTAGATCATCCTGTTTCCTACTAAAGAAAGATGCTCTCAATTTTGGACGCAACTACAGCGTCACTAAGAAGTGGTAACTTGTTATTCTTCTTGCTGCGAAGCACTACCGCTCCTTCTTATATGGGACTTTCCATCAAAGTGGTTACTGACCACGCCTCCTTAAAAGGAGTGAAGAATATGAAGGATACCATGGGACGGCTGGCTCACTGGTCAGTTGAAGCTCCTTCATTTAGCATGGCAATTGAGCATCAGGCAGGAACTGCCATATAAACATTGATGGGTTGAAGCTGCTGCCTGTCCTTAATTTAGAATAATAGTGAAGCTAAGAAATTAAATGACCTCCTGATGACTCCTGATTCATGGGAAGATGAGGATGAACCTGTAAAAAAGATGCTAGCTAAGAAATCCCTAATACCAAGATGGAAATTGGGAAGCTATACAAGAAAGTAGGTGTAAGTACAGGGAGCGTCTCCTCTTCTTGGACTGGGTGGTATTCTCATTCCCTACAAAAAATTGTTAGAGAAGGGCGGCTGCCCTTTTGTCTCACAGGGCGACCTCGCCCATGTAGTAGATGAGCAATGGGTAACAACATTCCTTTAAAGATTCTGCCACACAACCTCACATTCATTTTAGCCAAAGTAGTATGGCAAATTTGAGGGAATTTGTGCCGAGATATCTGAAAATTGGTATCCCCATGGGGCAAAGGGCTCACATGAAGTTGATGACAACAGGCCTTCAACATCAAGGCCTGAGAACCCCAAACCCTCAGCAACAAAACCTGACGGGTGCATGCTTTCAGATAATGAAGTATCAAGTGTCAAATTGTCAGAAAAACTTGCCAATGGCATTAGGTATTGGGAAATGCAGCCCACAGTTTGAAACCTTCCCTAGACACATCAAAACTTTTTCTTCCAATATTTCCCACTTGGATAAATGGATGTCGAAGTGACCTGGTGCAGGTGGGTTAGGCGTCCAAAATCCATTCCCAACCTCTTGGGGCCGCCCCTATGTGGGGTGGCCTTGGGAAGTTCCTGATGCCTGTTGACGAGACGCCATTAATCCAGTCATCAAAATCAAAGAAAATTGGAAACTTGGGAATTTGTGGACAAACCAACAGTGACTTGGCCCACCGCTGACAATTTTGAAGTCAGTTTAAAATAAATCATTTTTCTCCCCCTCGCTCAAAGTTCAATGGATTAGGTCAAAACTTGAGGGCACAAATCCTGTATTTTCCCAGGCTATTACTAATTTTGATCATCTATTTAAACTGTTATAACACACTGAGAGATTTTAATGATCAATTCTCTATTTTTAAAAATTAATTAGTAATCTTCCTGTGCTCAAATTTATTTAAAATTAAGTTTGAATTTGGCTTGCTAAACACCCAGGACAATTTCAATGAGGCCCCATGGCAATTATCAACTGTGATGCCCTGATTCTGTTATCAGCTTTGAGTCCCACCATAGTCACTTGAGCCTATCATGTCAAAACCTTCCATTATATTTTCTGGGTCACACAAATCTTTAGACCTGGACCAACTGGCTCTTCTTCTGTAAAATCTTGATTCTTCGCCAGGTTATCTTTCTTATTGGTGGCTTGTTGGCCACCCCGCTGTTATCTATCACCCCACTTACTTTCACATAATTCAAGTGTCAAAGCCCCTGGCATTATAACTCGCCTTTTGAATGCTTTTGCTTCCAGACTGGCAGGCCAGTTTAAACTTTATCTGCCGTCTCCCTGACAGTAGGGGTAAACTGGTTGAGCTATCTACAACCATCATTTGGGTAACTGTCATTTTGAAGTCCCATTTTTTAGGGCAAAATGGTATGGAGGACTTATGAGTGGTTAAAGAGCGCTATTACTGGGATGGCAACATGAAGACCATAACTTAGGTCCTGGACACTTATCTGACCTGCAAAAAGCAATCCAGCCTCAAGTTTTGTATCAATACCAACCTAATACGCATCAACAACCCTTCTGCACCATAAGTTTAGACGTAGTTGGACCTCTACCCCAGACTACTTTATAAAAATTAATATGTTTTGTCAGAATTGATCTTTTCTCCCAATGGGTTGAAGTTGTGGCTCTTCCTGTTCAAACATCTAAGAACACAGCCACTTCCTCCATAAGTACATTTTCGCTCAACATGGTTGCTCCCAGGTTCTTCTCTGTGATAATGAGAAAAACTTTACCTCCAGAGTGGTGAAGATCCTCAATACCTTCATGAGCGCGCAACAGCTCTTTTATGCTCCCTATGACCCTCACCAATGGTATCGTGGAAAGATAAAATAGGACCCTGGTATCTATATTATGAAAAATGGCTACTTCAGACCCCCTTCACTGGAAGGCTGTACTTACCAAGTGCCCTCATGGCCTTCCATATAAGTTACCACAAAATTCTAAAAATGTCTCCTTTCCTTATATCTTATGGATGGGAATCTAGAGTGCCAGCATTGTTTGCCAAAGATATTCTCTCTGATAGGACTGACCTCAAGCAAGCCATGAAGAAGTTGGCCAAGCACATCATTAAATTAAAATCAGAGGCTATGTCTAATTTTGCCAAAACTGTCACAAAAGAGGGTCAAGCTGCTAAAGAGCTCTGGCCCCCTACCTTCCTTCCAAGTTTCCAACTTGGTGCTGTACTATCATAATTGTATCACTCCTAAAAGGTGAGAAGCTTGGGTCTATTTGGGAAGGACCTTTTGTAGTTACTTACAAGTGAGGGGAATACTACCCCTTCAAATCCCTTGATACAGTTATTACTGTCAATCAGGTTCATGGCCTGTTCTTACTTCCTTTTTCTCCCCTAACACTCTTGAAAGTGGTGGTTTTGAACAATACAAGTATGATATTGTACTAAGAGTGATTTGGATTTCAATATTTATATCATTGGCTAAATAACCTGTCAGAAAATCAACTATGGGCTCTGCTAGTTGGCAGTCCAACCATTATGAAGACTGGTCAGCCCTTGCCATTTTGCCTTAGGCGATGGGGCCAGCAGCGCCGGCATACCCCTTGGCGTGTCACCCACGCCATTCAGGGATCCCCCAGCCTAAACTCAAACTGATGAATTAAATATAAATTTAAATTATAAAAGAAAATAGGCAAATGGAGATATTTATTGAAAGGGAAGCGCCAGGTATTTATACTATTTACAACAGGGTACTGCACCCACTGCTGACCTATCAGCTCTTCTGCTGGTTCTTCCAGCCAACCAATCTTCTTCTTTTAGTGCACTATTCTCTTCCATGGCTTTGACCCTCTTGCCTTGTCCTTCTCGATGTTTAAATTAGTTTTGGCTCATCCTTGGCCTTAAGTCACCAATGAGCCATATAAAAGATTAATCTAAATAAATGTCAAATTCGAATAAAACTTTGAGTTGATAATAATGCACCTGAAACAGCTTCAGTAGCTCACTTTGACTTGGAATAACTTGGCATCTCGCCAACATCTCTTCTCAACTTGTTTCAGTCATTTTGATTAGGAATTGCCTTATTCAGGCAATAATTGCTATAATAAATGAGGCACCAGAAACAGCCTTGGCCTTAAACTCATAATTGTCAGATCTACTAACATTGACTTATCATTAAAGGTAGCAAACCATAGATGGACAAATAAATTGAATACATCAGCTTTCCACTGGAAATTCCCACAACGTTCCACAAATGGCAGTTGGCGTCAAGCACTGATTCCACTGGCTGATACTTATTGGATCATACTAGGCTAATAGTCACCAGTGATCCTTATACTAATCTGGGGCCACTATTGGACCCACTTGAACCTACTTCCAAACTTGACAGAATACTAATTTTGGCTCAGCCAAAATTGGGGAGCAACTAACTAGTAATTGTATCAATTACAACGAAATACAGTCAACAAGCCATTCCACTGGGATTGGCCATTTCATCCCAAATGACGATAAATCATTGGAGGATTCCATCTGGTTAAAAATTCTGACAAAGACCCTGGTCAATTCTTGGTGAAACTCTACAAATTGGGGTAATACTATTTCCTTCAAACCTTGGGCAAATCGCTCTATGGCTGGTAGCAGGGTTACGCCAAACATGTGGTAAAATTGGGAATGTTTTCCGAGGGTCCTCTTTTTCCCCTCTCTAACTTAGTCTAAACACCTACTCCTCAATCACAACTTTTATATCCTTGGAGGGATTTTACCTGATGCAAATATTTTCCCAACTAATGATTAAGTGAAATATATTAAATCACTGCCTCACGGATATATCCTACCTTCTACCAACCCTTAATCAGCCATTCTATCCAAGAGAGGTGAGTCTTGAGAGCTCTGATAGGCCAAATGTGATACTATCTAATTTGGTTATTTCTTGATAATCTGAACTTCATGCCTCACCCACTTTGAGACTCAATATGTTTACATAAATTTTATTTAATTTAGGCAAAATGACCAGGGGATGGACAATACCAAAACAGAGACTCCAAAAACTAATCCAATAAAAACATGATCCAACTACCCTAAACAAGCAGCAGGAAACAAAAAAGTAACAAAAATAAAAAGCACCTACCAGTTGGCACAATGGTTAGTCGCTTATCACATCATGGCAGATAAGAAGGGGGATCATGCAGATCAAAATCTTTATCCGTGGGATTAGCATTGAAAAATTGGATCAATTCTGATATTAAGGGGGTTGGGGCATCCGCAGGATGAGGGTCAAGGTGAGGTATATATCATTTGATATTGTCAATTTGGACCTGAATAAAGGATTCTATGAGTTTGGCAACATGATGTTCAGCTTGTATGTGGCCCAGGAATTTGGGCTAATTTCGCAATGTTTGCTCTAGTGACATATGTGGATGGAAAGAATTCTGCTAGAGTAACGACATGTTTGACAGCAATGGTGGCAGTTTCATGGAGGCGTTGGATTTTCACTTTTGCATTAGGAGGAAAATCATAGAGGAACAAGGGTAATGCAGCCCTTTTTTAAATTCAGCAACAGATTTTACCACAGCTTTGTGAAGATGAAAATTTTTGAGTGAGGCCACCATGGCCTCAGCAAGCTGGTGGTCACTTTGGTATGGGATAGCATTAAATTTGGGAAAATATTGTTTAGGCGGGAATGTGGCATAAGAGTCTGAATTTATAAAAGGTTCTAGATCAATTGTTTTTAGCTGGAGGTGGGACAGTTTCACCTGATTTGGTCACTTCACCCAATAAGTCCCAGTGATTCTGGTTGACTTAGATTAAATTGGGAATAGTTAGCTGTGGTTGGGTAAGTTTTGATGTGAAGGATTTTTTTGGATTGAACATTGGTCCAAGACTGCACCTGATTGGTTGGCATGGGTGTGCATTTGCCAGCTTGGGTTTGAGATGCTAGATTTTGCTTCTGATTCGAGCTCATGGCCTGTGGGGGTGGGGGCAGCTAAAATCCCCACTCAAACACTGTTGGTGTGGCCTCATGGGTGGAGTTGACTATGTTTGTTGGTGTAAATTATATTGACATGTTTTTTTTCATGTAGTCCAATTCATACCAGAGGGGGCAATTTGTGTGACCGTTGTCAGTGAAAGCCCAAAAGAAATGGTCAGGTGCAGATGAGATACAGGCATGCGGTGGGATGTGCTGGACCAAGTTTAGCTAGTGGGGTAATGGTGGCCATTGCCTAAGGTGCTGCTAGTCTCTCAGCACCCCTTGGAACAATAAATTGAGGACGGGGTTTGTGCCATAGGTGGACAGCCCAAACATCAACTCCTCATAGAGTGTTTGAGGGGAAAGGTTTGAGGGGAGGTTTGCAAAGGTCACCACAAGTGTGGTATTATTGGGGAGGTGTGTATGGTTGGTGGTAAAGGGTGAGTTTTTATAAATTAAGGGCGTTGCTGCTGCAGAGTACACATCCTCTTAAGTAGGGAATCCTATATTGATGTAGCCCTTGTAAGGGTGGATGTTGATAAACCCTGTTGGTGCAAAGTTGGCTGTTGCCAGCTCAATTATCCTTTTGTTGGCATATGTATAGAGACATTCATTTTGACGCAGAGGCAAATGTGAATATTTGATCAAGATAGGGCTAGGGTAGTGGAATGGGTTGGGTGGACTCGTGCAAGGTGTTTTGCTAGGTCCCTTGGAGGGATATAGCGGCCAGATGTATTTGGCGGACTGGAGAGCATGTCTGCATGCATTCACCTGCTGGATGGTAAACACTAGCAGGTGTAGCACCGCTGCCCCATAGTGGGGCATCAAGTGTTCGATCCAAAGACATAAATTTGGAAAATTGGTGTGGTGAGGCGATGGTAGAAAATCGACTTGCTTTTCAAAATTCGCTCAAAGTTGATGTCAAGCAGAAAGAGCTAATATGTTTAAATACTAAGCATTAAGACATTAAGTGGTTTCGCTTCTTGACCCCTCCAATATTACTAATAAATACCTCTAAGAATCATATTTTACTTTACTTAAAAATTAATATATTAAATATTAGTGTTTTATATCCGCCTAAAAATAATTATCATGCAATATTTATACATTATTTATTTTCCAACTAATTGTTGTAATTCAAGTGTGAAAACGCACTATTGAGCAAAGAAAGACCCTGAATTCCAACAAGGTTAGTCAATAGATAAATGGCCTGTATGAGCAAGTCCAGTAATTGACAATGTTGGTTCAAGGATAGCGACCCTGTACCAACTTTTAATGTTTAATTGTGAAAAACCAGGAATCACTTCTGCCAATGGCAAGACCCTTGCTCTCAATGAAGATAATATCTCCAGGTATATACCCTTATTGAGGAGAGCAGTAACCTTGGACCACTCTACCTAACATGAGATCCGCCAACATGCCTCCTCCAGTTCACCTGTCTAATCCCCCTGTACCAGAAAGCCATATCATCCCAAGATCAAGTCTAATCTCAACCTGAAACCACTACACCAAGTTCAATATGTGAATTAAGTGCCTTATGAAAAATGTAACTGGATGGCTTTACTTATGGAAGAATATGCTGCCATGATGTGAAGAATTGAAGAAAATACGAGCTTGAATGTTAACCCCAAATTTTTGAACAAAATTAGGGTTGATGATCTATTAAATGCTAAATCCCTAAAGATGTCCAACCCCTATGGAATCTATATGAGGAGTATGATGAGATGTTCTGAGTTCAACCAATTGCCCAAGAATACCTTTAGCCAACCTTATCATCAAACATAAAAACAAATTGAAAGAAAATGAAAACTTACAACCAAAACCAACACCGTCCAAAAACAAGTCTCAACTGCCACTCTTGCATCAACCAAACCCAGCCATCCAGCTCAAAAAATTGCCCCCTCAGTGCCCTCCTACATTGCCTCTGAAATTAGTTTCAGCCCAACAAGTTATTCCTATCACCCGAGTAATTTTTGCAACCAAGATTATATAAACACTGTCATTCATATTCCCTCAGTTATTTTTGCAATTCAAGCCCTTCCTTATGTCAATACTTACATCAAAATTAGTTTTTATGCAACTCTGAAACGTTAATCAGGAACTCCAAAACCTTTATACTACCCAAGGAGCGCCCCACATTTAAGGATCCCTTTTCAGGATATGCTTTTCTGATCATATTGGATTTTCAGTTCTCTGCTAACATCATTAATGAGAAACTTCTACTCAATATGTCTGTGAAGATATCCTTCAAAGTGACCTTGTTTTCCTGATAGCATATGGGCTCACAAAGCCCTTCTGTGAACAGGAGTCCAATTTACCCATTGAGGTTGCTAGTAAAGTGTGATCCATTGATGCTAATGTTTTTAATCATGATTGCTTCTCAATGCTACTATTGCGTCAAGCTTTTATGGAATTAGATAATTGTGAAATTTGAGAATGACCAGTGGTACATACAAATTGATCATAGGGATGAAAAGCTGCCCATACAATACACCCAAGCCCAACAGCCATGACCAACAACCTGCTTAAATTACCTCTTACATATGCTCCAAAGTATTCCAACAAACCTGAGAATCAGAGCATCTCAAGAATCCTTAGAATGGGTATTTATCCTTATTACCCAGAATTATTTATAAGATATTGAATAAGATGAAGACGGTATCCCTTTACCAAACTAGGGCAACACCACATTGACATCAGTGACACTGAACCAATTATATGGCATCCTATCAGCTACCTTTAACATGTGAACACTTAGTTTGAAGCTGATAAATGAGCGAGACTACCAACAGACTTTTTACCCCACTCAACCGCCCTGAATTACTCCATTAGTCATGGTGCCTAAGAAGAAGGTGTTAAAAGTGACAGGATTTATTCTAGTCTGAATGAAATACTAACAGCGGTAAATGTACAATCTTCTTGATGAAGTTCCAGTAGATGTGGACACTGATGATTTTGCCACAGTAAAGTGAACTCCTAGGAGAGCTTCTAAAGGCTTAGTTCCATCCCAAATATTTTAAACTAATTGCTAAAAATCTATACAGTCGGGGAATGTTCAAACCTATCAAATAAATTGTGGAAGATTGCGCATGTCAGATTTCTCCAAATTCTGTTTCAAAGGTTCAGATATCCCTGTACCCTATGTGATCCTGAACCTCAACTAAAATCTACAAATGTCCCTAACTTTTGGCAATAAAGATTATCTCATTTTTATTCAGAACTATGCCTAGTTTTTACTAGATATTTTTCCTGTACTTTAAAAGAGACTTGCTTTTCTTGAAATTACATATCCATAAAGAAATTTGCTTAGTGACAGTAGTCTACTAGGTGAATTCGCTGGTGCTACAGCAACTAATAATTGCATAGCCTTCAAAGGGCTTGGCCTTTAGAAAAAATCTAATTACAACAGAAGGCCTATAAATTGCCTCTAATTTTTTTAAATCACAAAAGTCCTAGGAGTGAGCCAAAATAGAATTTACTGCTGAATTCTCCCCCTGGATACTACCAAATGAGTCAGAGATCTCTTTCTGCTAAGCATCACTTTTTGAAAATCAAAACAGCCTTAAAATTTAGCTCCACTAAAGAGATTTACAAAAACTATTAGCAAATATGGCGAGAAGCCCCGCAATAGAACCCGCGGGCTCAGCCAAACGAGCCAGCACCACCCCAAACAAAGCAACCCCCGGTTACCCACCTCAGGGTCAACTAGAATCATCCGCTCTCAAGAAGTGGCTGTGAAAGCAGGCACCACCCCCAACCTGGAGCTACTTCAACTAGCGCCAGTTCACCTGATCGCACTTCTGCAACCTGCACGCCCAACAGCTCTGCGTGCGCTACCTCCCACCAACCCGCTGGGCCCCCTCCAACCAAGGAGGCCATCACCCACGCTGTTTTAACGGCGTCTGCTCAGTTGAATGCAACTCACTCATCCAGGCATTCACCTCCCCCATTGTGTCAGCTAATTCAGCCCCATCTACTATTGCTGACGCCATGTTTCTGGCTCCCCCATGAGGGGCGATACCCAGCTACCTGGCCCCCAAACCCTCGGATGTAAGGTTGGATTAGCCGCACATTATGGTTCACTAAGCACCAAATTGGGACAATCTACTCTTCCCAATGGGTAATCAAATGGTTCGGATTTTGGAACTTCACACTAGTTCCAATCTCACCCATCCCATTTAAACCCCGTAATTGGCACTTCTCAAGTCGGCACTTTATCCCCATATGCTGAAAACGACCAATTCACCAATCAGCCAGTGAGCTTTGCCCACGAAATCAAAGCAAATACTCAGGCTGAATTTACCCAAATAGATTGGAATGGTGATGAAACATCGCCCTCCTCCCAATTGGCTGAAGTTAATTCCAATCTGGATGGGCCTCCCCAGTTTAGCGAGGCCCAACAATCCGCCCCTCAATTCAATATGCCACCAGCAACTGCTCAAACATTCCAGCAACAGGGGAAGTCTGCAAACTTGTCCAAACCACCAGCTCGCATTCAACCCATGATTGCAGCCCAAAGCAAACACAAACGTACCAAAGGAGCCACTGAGGCGTGGCAAAAACCTCTGGCACCAACGCTACCCAAAGCTGATCCCCGTGAAGTGGCGTTAATCGCTGATGTTAAGAAGAAATGGGCCAAAACTAGAGCGCAAAAAGCTCTACCTCGCTCAACCCTCTCCCATGCGATTCGCCTTTATTATGGGCATAACCCTGTTGAATTTTATACAGAGGATTACTTCTCATACTTTGCAGCGATCGCGGAGACATTCCCAATTAACACCACCATCCATAAATCAGTGGAGGGCCACTACATCAATGTGGGCCTCACTAAAGCTGCCCTAGCTGACCATGCTGCCACCCTCCAGGTCATTATTCTGCATGAATCTCTTCGCATCTCCCGCACACGCTCTCACCTGGAGAAAATTTCATGGGTTACTTTTTCCATCCTACCAACGACTGTTGATCCTGAGTCTCTTAAACTGGTGCTCCATCGTGGTTTAATGAAGTTTGGGTCTGTTCTTTCAGTGGACTTTAGCGTCCCCTCTTAATATGCTCCCACCCAAAGAGCTCGCACTGCTAGGGCGTCGTTCATCCCCTCACCCACTGTATCCCGCAACATTGAGATTATTCCTCGTGTGGCGGTAGTTGGGGCATGCCCTGAGATCTTTTTTGTCGACCCTGATCAGGCGCGCCCCCGGTGTTCATGGTGTAACGCCCTTGGACACCTGTATAGTGGCTACACAGCTCGAAAACAAGCCCTCTTAGCCACCACCCAGGGGCCTAAACCAGGCCAAAAACGATCCCACGTGGCTGCAGCAGCAATTCCACAACCCACACAATGGGTTCCCGTTTAAGGCCTGTCCCATGAGGCCTTACGCCTAGCAGTTGAAATAGCTAACCCCACTATTGGTATGGGATACCTTCGCGCTCATGCCCCCCTTCCAATGGGCCCCCTCCAATCTCCCAGAGTCAACTCCCTCTCTCACCAAGCGCAAGGCATCTCCCACAGGGCGCCCCTCGTCAGCCACCCCCACTCAGGGCTCCGCGGCACCCCCACCAACCTCCACCAGCGATTTATCGCATCAACCCTCAGCTCCCAATGGAGCTATGCCCACCAGCATGGACTGGCAACCCGTGGCCTGTGGTAGAAGTGCCACCTCAAAGAGTCCTACCCCAACCCCACAGTCCATTTTGCGCGGCTCCTTTGCAGTGTTGGAGGAAGTGAATATGGACTCAGACTCATTAAATGTGGAGACCGCGGAGGTTGCCGTTGAGCACCCTCAGGTCCTTCCCATGCAACGAAGCGGGGGCAGCATCCTAGGCTGGCTTACTGGGTCCTCCTCCCCCCACCCTCTCCTTCCCCTCAGAACCCTCTACGCTCCTCATGGATTGCAGCTAATAGTCAAGCTAAAGGACTCAAAACTAGCCGCCTCACAGCAGCAGGTTTAAGCGCTGGCAACCCCCAGGACATGGAGGGGAACAGCTATGAGTCCCCACGGCAGCACCCTGGCCATGCAATCCATCAACGCGAATGGATTGTGGGACTTTAAGCGGAGAGCCCACCTCATCCGCAACTTCAGGTCTGCACAAATTGACATGGCTGCTGTCCAGGAGCCCCATATCCTCCACCACGAACAATCTGCATGGAATGAACAGTTTAGAGGCAACTCCTTCAGGACAAACCATGCCGCCCTTATTGTTTTGAATCACCGGGTTAAAACCCATTCTTTTCCACAATATCTAGGCGGCCGCCTCATATTGCCAAACTCACCACTCCTGACTTCTCTTTCTTCGCTGCAAGCATCTACCTGCCTAATGCAGGTCAGGAGCAAAACTGGCTCTTGGAAGAGCTCGTCCAACTCAATCTCCCACGGAATACAGTCCTCTTGGGAGATTTAGACACAACCACAAGTCGCGTCCGTGACTCTTACCCCCCTGCAGAAAAGGAACGCCCTGGATCAGGTCGCCTCAAGGATTTCCTTCGCCTGAGTGGCTTTATGGATGCGCTTCCACCCTCCGCGTCTGGCCTGGGTTGCATGACTAGGATCCAGTATGATGGAGGAGCTTTCCAGTCAGCGTCACGCATGGATATGGTACTGATTGGCCCCCTGCTAATTGGTTGCGTCTCCTCTCCCATCTCTCGTGACAACCATCTGAGTGATCACAGATCACTCACCGTTGTCCTCACCACCACGCTTAGACTGTCGCGTAGTTTCTGGCCTAGGGTTGCACCAGCTCTTCTCAACAACCCCTTCACTAAGGAGAAGCTGTCTATGACCATCCAGGAGACTCTCACCTCCCCCCACCCCACCTGCTTGACCACAAGGCTAGATGGGCGGTGACCAAGGAGGGCATCACCCGCGTTGCTTACAACTGTGCCAAAGCCCAGATGACCGCAGCTTGCGCCAGAGTCAAAAGGGCGGAAGCCAGAATCAGACATCTGGAGCGAAACTGCCAGCCTTCGCACTCTCCCAGTTGGTTGGAAGACTGGGAAGCGGCGCAGGAAGCACTCCGCTTGGAGCTCACACTGCAGGAAGAAAGGGCAGCAAAAATTACAACATCTCATTAATATGCTCAATGGGAACGCCCCACCCGCTTCTTCTTTCAGAAACAGAAAGCCCGGTCAACAGCGCAGGATATTACTGAACTGAAGATTGGCACTACAAACAATTCGGATAAGGAGGAAATCACACAGAAACTACACCGCTTCTACTCCAGCCTCTTCCATGCCACCCAGGTGAACCTGTCGGACATCCAAGACCTCCTGTGGCGGGCTCCAGAGCCGCCCATTGACCCATGGGCTGATGAGGCTCTACTGGCGCCTATTTCCATCCAGGAGGTGATGGAAATTCTTCTGAAATTCCCACAGCCTAAAGCCCCAGGCCCAGACGGATTACCCTTCGAGGTGTACCTTCTGGAGCCTGCGGTGATAGCCAGAACCCTCCACGACCTCTTCGCTGCACTCTTGGTGAATGGCGAGGTCCTCCCCGACTCCAGAGGCTTATTCACGACCCTCATCCACAAGAAGTCAGACGTGAGAACCTGGCGAACTGGCGCCCCATAGCGTTGATCAACACAGACCACAAGCTCTTCATGAAGCTTCTGGCCAACCGCATCACCAAATGGGTGTCACCTCGCCTCTCCCCATCCCTGCTTGGTTTTATTCCGGGGAGGTCGTTATGGGACAACTATAATGACCTTCACGTGACTTTGACTGCTAACTCTCGTAAGGTGAATGGCTTTGTGGCTCTCCTGGATATGGAGAAAGCATATGACCGGGTGGCCTGGAAGTATACTGATGCTTCCCTGGCTCGCTTCCATCTCCCCCCGCAGCTAGGCGTTCGATATCAGCGCTCTATGACCAGCTCCACACCAGAGTCCTGGCGCCAATGGGTATTACAATGGCAGTACCAGTTAAACAAGGTCTCTGACAAGGGGACCCCCTGAGCCTTATCCTTTTTAACATCACCCTCGACCCCCTCTTGGCCTCCTTACAGGACAAGCTAACAGGGATTCTGGTCCCAGGTAAAGCCCCCACCCGCACCATGGCATTTGCAGATGACACCGCCATTGCATTTGGCTGCCCTGGGGATGTTGCCCTCGCTGCTGTGACCATTGAGAGGTACACCAAGGCGTCAGACGCCATAATCAACACCTCCAAGACAACAGTTGTAAAGGTCGGATCCCCCACCTTCCCCCCACCATTTGGTATTGAATCAGTGCGCGGTACCTTCCGTCACCTGGGCGTTATCACCAACCAACAAGGAGCTGCGCTAAAAGACAATGAGGACTTGCTCCTCGCAGCAGTTAACTCCAGTATTGCCAGCTGGAACTGGCGGCACATCGCCCCCCAGAGTTGAGCTCTGATGGCCAATGTGTTCCTCCTCTCCAAAGTCTGGTTCCTAGCGCATGTCTGCCCATTCACATATGCCTTTTATACGCGGCTCAATGTACTCCTCCGCTGTTGGATCTGGGGCTCAAACCATCCACCAATGGCCCTCTCAACCATTGCCTGACCCTGCAATGAAGGGGGCCTAGGGCTTCTGGACACGCGATCCCACGCCACCACAATCTTTCTGAAATTCCTATGGCCGATTGTCTGCTGGGACGTGACCCCCATGCCCCAATGGGCGCCCGCCCTCCGCCAGTCAGTGTCAGCAGCTCTGGGTCTTCCTAGAGCATCTCTGACCTCATTAAGGGAGTGGCTCACAAACCACCCAGGCCATCTCCTGAAACCATCCTCATCCCCCTACTGGAACCAGGCTCTCCTTGCCCTGAAACGTGTAGGCACGTGGATCCACCATGCCTTCCCGTACAGAAGGGAAGGCCCTGGCCTCAGCCCCCGTCGACATGCAATTGTGCACAATGGACAAGTTGTCACAACTCGCCTCAACCCCCAAGATCGTCCTCCCATCCGCCCAAGGCTCCTAGAGCTCCTCCCTCCCTCCATGAGATTCGACCTTAAGGAATTGTGGAAGGACGTCTATCATCCCATCCTGTCAGCAAAGGTGTCCAACACCTTATGGAGGGTGCTCCACTGTTCATACAGGACAGGGGATTATACTGGCCCCACCTTCCAGCACCGAAGCTGCCCTGGCTGTGCAGAGCCTATTGACTCCCACCTCCATCATTTTTTCACCTGTCCTGGTGTTGCTGCATTTTGGCCAAAGGCCCGCGCGCTCCTCCATGCTCAGCCCTGATCTGGACACCCTGTGCAAGACCTCATGTTTGAGCAGACGTTGCCTGGTTGCCACCATTCCCTCTGTGTCCTCGCCTATGCCACAGCCATCTGGACCATCCATAACTCCTTCCTTCGTGTTGCCTTTGACCAGCAGGTGTGGACTCTTCCACACATGATCACCCACTTTCAGGTACACTTTGAGATGGCCCTGAAGGTCTGCACTATGTCGCCAACCCTCCCCCGCTCAGTTGTCACTGCAGCACGGCTCTGGCGCACAAACCCCCTCCCTTTCTCGATGCCTCCTCCCTCCCTTCCCTCGCCTCAGGCTCTTAGGAGCCCAGGCGTAATTTAATAAACATCAATGAATCCCCCCCTTGGGTTGGGACCATCTAGTACTAAAAAAAGTTACTACCAAATGAGCATGGCTGAAGATTTGACTTAGAAATATACGTTTGTCACCTGTCACGCCTGCCACTTCTTTGGCAATCAACCCTGACACAATCACTATAAACTAATATTTAAAGTTAGTAATCAGCTTAACTTTGTTATTCAGCCATCACAAAACCAGATCTCCACTGACCTAACTCAAACAACTTCCCAAAAATTCCACAGGATCAAAATTATAACAGAAAATTTAGTTTTTAGCTGTTTTTAAACCCTCAACCCCAACTCCACGAAAATAAGCATTAAGATGAATATGGGGCGTTGTAAAACTTTCAAGATTAATAATTCATTAGCAAATGTTCCCTCACTTGTCTTACCCTGATGCCCATTTATTCATTTTCATCTGCTTTTCCTTTGAGACACCGAAAAACCCTCTAATCTTGATAAATTTTCAATTGATTTGGTTTAAAAGACCGCTCGCAATTTTTAATAAAGTATACAAAATATGTTCCATCTACATTTTCTTGTTGGTATTTCTTGGGATTTATCCTTGCCACATGTCAAGGAATTGTACGAATAAAAGCTAAGCCATATATCTGCATATCATAATTTATGAGTTGAAGTGAGCCTCAATATTGAGTGGAAGATTAAGTTGATGAGAGGCAAATTTATCAAAGCATTTATAGTTTGGCTAATCAAGGGAATACTGCCAAAACTTTAATGACAGACTGAAACACCAAAAATTGTAACAAATTGAGTTTTACTATGTGAAAGGATCAAAACTGATTAGGAATACCAAGGATAAATAGTTAAGCGTGAGAATGAAAAAGGGGGTCTTTTTGAAAGAAGAGGAAGGAAGATGAGGGTTCAATGGAAGTAGCTGAAAAAGTTGATATTAGATAAGCTGGTATCATTGAGGCAATAGCTCCTTTTTAAGTCCTTTATTACTATTTATCAAGGACAGCAATCATCATGTCACTCGTCCACTGCTCAGTGGTTATTATGCTGTGCAACCAGTTTTGTAGATTCAACCTAAACTGCAAAAGTTAACAGCGGTACTCACTATAGGGGGCCATTAATCAACATCTTAAAGTTTCATATTTGCAAAGCAATGGCACAACTGGTTCTCCTTGATGGGGCACTACCTCAGTCTATTAGTCTTAAAATACGCAGAACTAAAACTTGTCTTGGATACACTACTACAGGCTCAAAAAATGCTTTCCTTGAGAAAATAAGGGTAAAAAAGATCAGCTCATCAAGGCCTTTCACCAGCTGCACCTGGGGGTTGCCAAGCCTGCTAACTTGCCACCGCTTGAGAAACACTACAAATTGGCTAAACTGTGAAGAACGTAAACTGGATAGTGTCTATAGAGTGGGAGGGGTCCGAATTGTTAAGCTGACCCAATTTAGCTGTGACAGAAACATGTTCAGATTTTTTAAAAAGTTCAAATTAGAAGTAGAAGGGACTCTAAATTAGTGTAAAGCTAAACTGTTGTTATCTGCTCTGGATGTTGAGAGTGCTGATAAGGTCACATGTTACCTTAAGAGTAGTACTGTATCATATCAAAATGTGAAGGAGACTGTGATCCGCCTGTTTAAGAAGGGGGTGGTAAAAATGGCGCGGTGAAAGGTAGAGTTTTTGGCAATACAGTTTCAAAAAAATGAGCTTTTGGTGGAGTTTGCAGAGCAGTTCACATCGAAATCTCATGTGTTGGTGAAAACAAATATTTTCGAGTTTTTTTGTGCCCGTTAGGGGAGCAAATATCTTAACTAATGAGGTAGTGGAAATAGCAATGATGGTGACTGTTAAGCCCTATCAAGGACTGTATGATTCTAAAAACCACATTCTTCATGATGCCATGTAGCTATTAAAAATCATTAATTGTTTGCACCTTCTATCAATCACTTTTAGTGCTCCCAATGTGGAGTGGAATGCCCCTGCAACTGCTACCAAATCCCTGTTGGCAAATGGACCCCTACAACATGGGTGTAATCTGTTGGGTAATCCTCATCCACTTAATGCTCTGGCAGGTCCTTTCCATCCTCACACTTCGCAACCAACTTGTCCTCAGCCAATAAGACTTCCATCACTTAAATTCTGACCTAGACCTTTGGGTGGGATACATCAACAAAGGACGCTTACCAATGTTTGTTTCTCATGTGGGCAAAGAGATCATTATGCGGCTAGCTGTACAGGAAAATCGAAGGTTCATGAAGTACCAGCTTTCTTAATCAAACTGGGAAAAGTTCATTTGGAGCAGAGATTGAATGCTTTACTTCAATTATTAAAACTTATTTGTTCCTAATGATTCCCAAAAGTTGCTTTGTGTCAGTCCCAGTACTCACCCTGACGATTTATTATATCAACAAATCCCATACATTTTTTGGTCTCTAACCAAGGAAGAGACCTCAATAGCACAGACTTGGAGTTCTGCCAAGATGTGCTAAAACTATATGCTAGGAAAAATCTTGAGAAGAACAGTACAGTCAAAGCTGGACCTTCACCAAATGTCGCAACCTTAGAGGGGGTGAACGTGGCAATCCAAGTAGAGAATATTGCCCAGGTGAATTCTCATGTCACTGCTGGTATTATCATTTTTCTGGATACTTGAAAGCCCTTGGATGTTCATGTAATGAACACCTATGGTTCTTCTTACTCAGAGTATACATACTGTGATATTTTGTTTCAAAATGCAAAAATCTGTGTGATTATAGAAACTGGCGCTCCCTTCAATATTATATTCACAAAGCTCGTGGATAAACTTCAACTGAAGCCTGATGTGGAACACTGAGTAGTGTATGGGACCGCAAGGGCACAAAGAACTATATCAGAGGGTGCTTACAGCGCATTGCCTCTGAGGTTCAGTTGAATGAGGGCCTCCATTATGTTGGTAGTTCTGCCTAATAATCACTACAACATGTTGATTGGGCCATGTTCATGCGGCGATTTGGAGCAGTAATTGAAATGGCGGAGGGAACATTTATTCTGGGTCAACGGATCCCCATTTACTTTACCTCCAGCGGAGTCCCAAAGGACCCAATCCGCTCTAGTCAGATCAATCTAGTATACAGAGTTGGGGTAATTCCTGTAAAATATTGGCGGATGAAGTGGAGGACCAGAGCCCTTTCTAGCCAGATTTATGAGTACAATGGCATTCCACTATGGGCTGAAAGCGCCTTAAGCATACCTTTAAGGCATCAGATTATTGTAGGGACAGAGCTCAAGATAGACATCCCTGAAGGGCTATATGGGAAATTGTGGGCCCTACCAGCAATCGTGGCTTGAACCCCATGTGGCTCTAAGGATAGTGTTACCAGGACATGGGGAAGTGAAGATATTGCTAGAGAATCTAAACAAGGAGTCTATGATGATCCAAAGGCACCAAGTGTTGATTTATTTACACTGATTCTTATTTTTGAAGTCCACTGTATTCATGATTTTGGGTCTTAGGAGGACCTCAACCTACCGGATAAAACCATATTTGGCATAATGACAGTGGTTCCATGGGAAGCTCAGACTGGGATGTTGGAGGAACAGAAAGATAGGAGAAACCCTGTTTGGAAAATGCCGAGATTTTTTTGCATCTGATGACCATTATTTAGGATGCACTCGCAGGGTGGCGCATTGAGCAGATATGGGAGACCACCCTCCCATTTGTTCATGGCCCATTTGGCGCTCCAAGGCTGCGGTGAAAATAGTCTCCAATGAGGTATACAAATTGGTTGAGTAGTGGATGTTTGAGCCGTCCAAGGATCCGTGGGCATTGCCAGTGCTAATTGTTAATAAAAAAGATGGCATAAACTGGGTGGTCATTGAATACCAGAAGCTTAGTAGCATCATTAAGAAGGACTCTTATCCTTTCCCACAGATTGACAACGCTTTAGATCAATTGGGAGGCGTTAAATAATTCGCTGCCATGGACTTGATATTAAAGTACTGGAAGTTTAAGTTGCCAGTGGCAGAACTTGAAAAATGCGCTAGAACCACCTCAAAGGCGTTGTTCCAGCCTACACATATGCCACAGGACTTGTGCAACGCTCCGGCTATGTTCCAGCGTGCTATGGGTATGATCTTGGGTGGTCTGAAGCAGTTATGCGTTATAGTCTACCTTGATGATATCAACATGTTCTCAAGGATGTTCACAGTGCATCTTGACCACTTAGAACGTTTTTTTCGCCGACTTGCTGCCTCTGACATCAAGATCAAGCCTCAGAAAATGCCATTTTTTCAAGGAGCAATTAGAATATATTGTATTTGTGATGGACTCAAAGGGCTTAAACTGCAATTATTGAAGGTGGAAGCTATATGTAAGATGACTCAGCCATGCAATAAGCGAGATTTACAGGCGCTTTTGGGATGTTCAGTTAAAAATGGCGGTTTATTTCAAACTTCAGATGTATTGGGGCACCGCTCTTTGAGTTAATAAAATGAACGCCACATTCAACTGGACAGAACGATGTCAGAATGCTTTTGATGTCCTGCGGAATGAGTTGGTTAGTGCGCTTGTCTTGCAATACTTTAATTTTAATAAGGAATTTATTGTACAATTTAATGCTTCCCTTTCCGCCGTAGAGGACATGTTATCTCAAATAAATGAAGATGTGGAGCATCTCGTTGTTTTTTTGCAGCTGAAGCCTGAATTTTCATGAAATGTAATAACACCGTGACTGAGCAGGAGTTCTTGGCGGTAATATATGCTTATTAACAGTTCCACGTATACCTCCAAGGGGTAAAATTCAAAGTAGTAACCAATCATGCCTCCTTGCGTTGGCTGCATAATATCTGGGAACTAGAAGGGCAGCTCGTGCAATGGTCATTGAAGATCCAAGTGTATGACTTTGAAATAGTACACCAGCCAGGGGCAAAACATAAGAATGCGTACTGTCTCTTGCAATTACCAATGATTGTCATTATGGCAGATTTAGCCAACATCATGTATGAGAATATAATTGTGGGCAAATATAACGATGAGCTGCCACAGGTGATCAAGGTGCTAGATGGGCTTAGACGGGATACCTTCTTGAAAAACGGGGAGTTATAAAAATATTGGAGAATTAATGCTGAGCTTCCCAAAACCCTCTGACAGGCCAGCAATTAACTTGGTTTCACATGGGGCGGTAGGTCATGAAGGGTTGCGGAAAACTCTGGAGTTCTTGCAACCCCATTACTATTGGGAGTCTATGCAATATGGTGTGCTTGAGACGGTTGCTTATTGTCGCCAGTGCCAAATGGAGAAACCTTTCCAAAAGAAGACCACCTAAAAGCTGGGTAAGCCTCGTTTTGAATGGCATATTGTTTCCCTTGATGTGGTTGGGCCTCTTCCAACTGGTGAAAACTGCTCTAAGTATATAATAATAACAATTGATCATTTGAAGATGGGTGGAAGAAAGAACGATTAATAATTTGGGGGCTGTCACCACCACCAAGATTACCAATGAGTGTGTCATACAGCGACATGGCTGTCTGCAGTTTATCCTCACGGATAATGGAACCAATTCTATGTTGTATATACTGCACAAGTCGAATGAACTGATGTCAATCTGTGGGGTCTTGACTACACCCAACCCTGAATCTAATGGAATGGTGGAACCGGTCAATGTGACATTGGTTAACATTACTTACAAGCTGGTAAAGGATTGGCCCTCCTGAATGTAGTACCATCCTGACCACCGCCATCTTTGACTATAATATCAGCTGCCACTCATCAATGGGAAAGTTTCTTATCCAATTGCCTTATGGTAGAAACCAGCTTTGCCTGCTTTACTTTACTCCTTTGTGGAGGATACTTGTGGAGTTAATCGCAGCATTATATGACCAATTTAATGGACTTGCTAAAAAATTTCAAACAGAAGCTTATTCTACCAGATTGGCTAATAAGATTTGTGATCAGGCGGCTGACCAAAATTGATGTAGTTGACTCCTACAGTTCATTATAGTAGATCATGTCTTGTTCCACGTCCAACATGGATTTGGAAAGAAGAACAAGCAGCTAACATCTGAACTGGACCATTTGAAATTATGAAGAGTGGTATCAATGCCTACAACATTAAGGAACCTGCGGGTAGTTAGATTAACAACCAGAGTGCTTAAGAAGCTCATTTGAGCATAAAAGCAATAGATGATTATTGTACAGTCAAGGAGGAAAATGTCGAGATATTTAAATCAAAAAGTTTATTTAGGTAAGGCTAACGTGGGAAGGACACTTTTGATAAACTCAAATACAAAACACCAAGAAATAACGAGGGGCACCCCAGAGGAGCCGTAGTTACCTTCTGTTGCCAGCAGGACTTCCAATGGAAGGAATAGGGGGTGACAGGGGAGGCCTGGGCCAAAACTGAACACAAATGAAGGATAGGTTCTAATAATAGGAACCAGATGGGAAACCAAGATGACATCAACTGACGTTGGCGGGATGTCAGGTGGCCAAAAATTTAATCTTGAAAGTGATCCATTAAATGGGAATGGAAGTGACGCACAGCTTCACGAAGGGTTGGGGTAGTGCCAGAGAGTGCATCAAGGACAATAGTGTGGATTGTCCATAGCGCTATTGCAACAAATTAAGGCGCAGTGTGATGGGTGGATAGGGGAGGTCATGGAAAATGTGAAGATGTTTTTGGACAGGCTGATAGTTTGCTCACTCTCCTGGCAAAAGAGGCACATAATATCTCGCCAAATTTCCCATGATGGCAGGCAATCTTCAAAGCAATGGACTAAAGATTCATATTGACCGCATACAATGCATGAAGTTTGAGAGGCGTTGGACTGCTCAGACTTGTGGTACACCTTTCTCAGGAATCACCACATATGAGCGAGAAATTGGGTTTCTAAAAGAGGATGGTGTGTGTACCACCAAATGTCCTTCTAAGTCTCCAAAGAGTATGGGATGTCGAGCTTGTCAAGATAGTCCACACAGGCAATTTAGGAGGGATATTGGGGTACCAGGTTGCTTAAAACGACTTACCCATGGACTTCTTGTTTGAAACGGGGAGTAGGGCGACCCCTCTGGGAGGTGTGTCCATTGATGCTGATTCTACACTCAGCACTCTGCATGGTGAGGAGATTACATTTGAAGTGGGGCGACATCCCATGTGGGCCTGCAGCAGAGGGATGAGAGGCCAGATAGTTTAGCAGAGAATGGTGGTGGGTAGGATTGCTGAGGACCATGACGCAGGAAAAAATGGATCAGGCCGCATGTCAGGATTTCACTGAATTCTCATATCTCCAAAAAATCACTTCATTAATTCCCATGACATCATTGAAAGGAGTAAGCATTCTTTTACAATCTATCAAGGTTAATGATCAATCTGATCCCAATCAATTGATTGAAGATTCTTTTGATCAGAGATTAATTCGCTCTGATAAATTACAAAATGTTAAAAAGCCTATAAATATTCCCTCTTTTTGAAAATAAAGATTAGGTCGAGTTTTAGCCAGTTTTTCATATATACTTATCGCCTTTTTGGAGAATCCGCCCAGTGTAACTTCGAGATACAACCTGCTCCATTGGAAGTTTGATTCAAAACTTCTAGACTGGTGCTCACTACAGGGGCACTCTGAGTTACATACCAGTGACAACATCTATCACTACAATGGATTCTCATTTTTCACCTGATAAAGCTCAAGACCAAGAGCAAGGCAGTATTTTATGATGGGTCCGTTCAACTGGAGCCCAAATCCCAAGATTACCCTCCATGTTGGAATTTTGGGCTAACTTGGAATTTTATGGTCCTAACTTAAATTTTACCTCAGACTTTCAAATACCACCTGAGGCTTTACAAAATATTATTAATCAATTGCTTGAAGGGGCCTTAATCTCTGGAATCCGTTCTACCCAATCTCAATCTAATGCAGTACCTTCTATATTGTGGGAAGTGCTGCAAACCTCTCAAATGCCAGGAATTGGCCCTGAGCAATATTTGCACCAACTCGTACATCCTACCTTTTACCATTTGCTACCTGTAGTTGGAATGCACCATCAAGAGATGCTCAATTTACTAGAAGGACTCCAATCCTTGAATAATTATATTTCTGAATTTTTTAAGTTGGCCTCTGAGTTTAGTCGAGATAATTCGTGATGCTATCATTAATAATCAAGCCATCCTCACCAAAGTACATCAGCAGCTCATTCAGCTCAATTATGGGATGTCAAATTTTGTTGATGTACAGTTTCCCAAGAAAGTTCAGGAGATTCAGAGAGAATGGAGAGAGGGTATTTCTCAACTCTCTGAGCGTAGCCAATCAATGGAGGAGGAAATTAGAACCCATCTCTTTCAATTGGAACAATTGTACTCAGGAATTCAGTTCCAGGTTAATGAAGTAGAGAAAACCTCTGGAAATATGGGTCCTCCTGGGGTTGAAGGACCTCGTGGGCCACCTGGAGGTATAGGGCCTCATGGACCTCCTGGAGCTGATGGGACCCATGGACCCCCAGGGAGTGTAGGGCCTCAGGGACCCCCAGGCGTGGATGGACCTTGGGGACCTCCAGGTGCTGATGGTCACTCAGGATCTTACCAGCAAATTGACTCTCTCTTGAACATGATGAACCACTTGTGTGAACAATTCTCTAAATTGGCCAAAGGGTGTAACCTAACCCCCAATGGGGTACCAATTGATCCCCTCTTGTCACTGCAGTCATTATCCAATGAATTGATCAATCTGGGAAAATGGGCCAAGGACACTGATATCTTATTACATGTTTGCGAATCAAAAGGGGAATTGCTCCAAGCGAAAATTGAGACTCTGGAACTCAAGTACAATGCACAGCAGGAACAGATATTTGAGCTATCTCGGCGAACTAGATGAAAAAGTAGGGCATGCTGATCTGAATCATCAGATTAATGAAATTTTTACTGAAGCTGTTCCTTACCCTCAATTTTCTTCTCAAGTTTCAGATTCCACCTCTTATGTTTCTACTCAATCTGAACAACCTGGAGTGCATGTTTTGACCACCAATGCTCCCATGAGTTTCAAGCCAGTATTCAAGGACAAATACTCCCCGGGGAAGGCAGCATTATATCCTTTCTCTATCTTTATGAAAAGGCATTAAGTGAGGCCACGGATCACCAAAAGATGAATTACTTGCCTAATTGCCTTACTCGATTGGCTCAGGATATTATGGTTCCCCACTTAATGACTTGCTCTACTTGGTCTCAGGTCAAAGAAGTGTTGATCAAAGAATTTGGGAGTGAGCAAACCTTATCCTCGCAAAAGCAGGCTTTTATGGGTATACAGCCCCACTGAAATGAATATATCAAAGACTTTGCTCATTGGTTCTATTGGGAAGCTCAAACTCTAGTAGCCTGTGGTCAGTTAAACTTGGACGATGCAATTACTGCAGTTCTGTCAGCTTTTACTTCCAGGACTCAAATGCAAGTTTATCTAATCAGTGTCAAAAAGAATTTCCAAAGTATTTTGGACATTAAGGAGGCCTTATTGGAATTGCCTCCTCAATTCTCTGAAAAACCCCCGAGTTTATGAGTCTCCTAGACCTAGTCACCCCAAAGTCTACACCATGCCTGAGAACAATAGGGCGATCCAGTGTAACTACTGTCATCGCTATTTCCATATTGAGGATTGTTGTTTTAAAAAGGAAGCAGATGAGAAGAAGAAAAGAGATAAGACCAATAAGATTCTCCATCTTGATAATGATATGAGTGCGCAGCAAGAGCATCAAAGTTCAATTGAGTGTAATAAAGATGAACATTCTTCTTATTCCTTGCCCTCCTTATTGGCATTATCCTCTCAGTTCAGAAGCACCATTACCCATATTAACTTCCGAGTGAATCAAGTCAATGCCAAAGCTATCATAGATACTGGATCACCGGTGAATGTTGTCTTGTCAAAATTGGTCAAATGTATCAAATTAAACCCTAATATTTCTCATTATGAAGAATATGGCACAGACGGACCTCAGAGTACTCAGTCTATTGGAGCTTTTTTGTCTTTTCTCCTGAAAATTGGGAAATTAACCTTTACCATCCCAGCTATTGTACTCAATAATTTGAGTTAAGACCTACTTTTGGGGACTCAATTTTTACGAGAATTTGATGGAATTATCAATTACCCTGACTCATTTTGTCTCTCTTGGGGTATAGAGTTCCCTTACTTTTATCTGATCATGTTCCCACCTGACGTCGGTTATGTCTGCTAGAAGGAACCAAAAGGTCTTATTTACTTCAATATTATGTTGGGGATTCTCATGTAAAATTACCCCTTGCATTGGCCGATATTGAAGAGGGGATGCCTATTTTCTCCCCTTAGAAATTAGTTATTCCATTAAATTCACAAGTAATTATTAATACTTCTTTGCATTTTTCAATTCCTAAGGGACATTTGTTACAAGTCTAAGGCACTGTCAATCCTTCTGCTAAAGAGCTCTTGCCTTGTCTGGGAATATTGGATTATGCTTATTCATGATTATTATCTGTCTTACTGTCAAACCTTACCAATGAGCTGAAATTGGTAGATCAAGAGCATCCAATTGCTCATGTCAAGTTACTGCCCTTATCTTGTATCTATGATGTTAAACCCTTCAGGAGCCTACAAGACTTTGGATTGGAAAGTGATCAGGAAATTCTTACTGTGGGTCCTGCTATCGGAAAACACCTCTTTAGTGAAAAGGAGAATTAAGTTCTTCAATTGTTAGATGAATATTCTGACATCTTTGCTAAGCATACTTACAATTTTGGGAAGATGAAAGGAGTGATGCACAATGTTGAAACTGGTGATCACCTTCCTATTCATGCAAAGCCCTATTGTAAATCTAAAGTAGAAGATGCCCAGGTTACTAAAGAGTTGCATCAATTGTTGGAGGCTGAATTATTGAAACCCTCCAATAGTTCTTGGGCATCCCCATTGTTGTTGGTTAAGAAGAAAGATGGTTCTCATCGAGGCATGATGGATTATTGTTAATTGAATGCTATTACTTGATAGAAATGTTATACCTTACCTAGGATTGATGATTCTCTTAGGTTGATGGCTGGATCCACCTATTTTTCAGCCATGAATTTAGCCAGTAGATACTGGAAAATCAAATTATCACCAGAAGATTGTGTCAAGTGTGCCCTGATATCAAGTGAAGGGTTGTTTGAACCAACTCGTATGCCTCAAGGATTAAGAAATGCCCCAGCAACCTTCCAAAGTGCCATGGACAGTATGCTACGGGATCTAAAGCTTACTTGTGTTCTGGTATATCTTGACAATATACTATGTTTTCCAAAAGATTTAATGAGCATTTAAACCATTTAAAAAAACTTTTCAGCTGAATTTGGGGCTCTTCCTTAAAACTTAAACCATCCAAATTCTCATTCTTTTTAAAAGGAAATGGATTTTTTAGGACATCAGGTTTCATCTAAAGGAATTTGACCCCTCTTGGACAAAGTTCAAGCCACCCAACGGATGCCTCCTCCCTCTTCCTTACAGGATATTCAAGTCTTCCTTGGCATGGTTGGGTATTACTGGTAATTTATTCCCAACTTTACTGATATGGCTGAACCCTTATTTCACCTGTTGCAAAAAGGAGTGTCTTTTGAGTGGGTGTCATGGAAATGGCAGAAGAAGTTTAGACCGGCATGCCAGGTGAGATGCGTGAGCATCTAGAAAGCAAGCCAGAATGCCAGAGGCATTGCCAACTGTACAACTTGATATGGAGCTGGAAAATAGGATACCACCAAATGGTGGCGGAATGTCAGGGTTAGGAGTATCCCGATGGCAAACCACACTGAATAGACTTTGGACCCAGGGGTTCTGGTAACAGGGGTGGAAACTAGTGGGATAGTTTCTGCGAGATTCTTGGTTGTTAAAATCATTTTATCAGGGGTGGTAGAGAGGGCATTTTCTCTTGTAGTTGGCGGACATAGGGCCATAAGATCCCTGTATATTGCTGCCAGAAGGTCATGATAACATGGTTATAGAGCCAAAAATTTCGGACTTGTTGAGTCCAATTGGCAATGGAGGGAACCATGGTAACCAAGAGAATTGGTAAGGCCCACCCAGAGTGTGGAGCGGCGGACCACCAGGGAAACGCCATATAGAATGCAGTTGAAAGGAAGGAGATAAAAATTTGGGGTTTTAATAAAATTTTGTTTGGGAAATAAAGTAAGAAAATTGACCAACAATCTTCTCAGTGCCTTGCAACTTATTAAATAGTGGTTGATTGGGTAGTGATAAGGCATGGTCAGGATCCACAAATTCAGCCTAACTGGCAAATTGGTTGATAGTGGGGGGTTTATTCTTTGGAACTGACATCGCAAAATATGGTGGCAGGCCAAGTCTCTGTCAGTTCGACCTCAAACATCTGGACCAGGGGTCAATTATGTTTCTGATGGTATATTGATGGCATTTGGCCTGATGAGTGACAGGAATCCCCCAAGGCCATCCCATATAGGGATGAAACCATTTGGTTGGGAATGGGTTCAGGATGGCCAACCTGCCCACTCTCAGTCATTTAACCATTCATTTGGTCAATAGTATCCCATAAGGTGCAACACCCAAATTATTATCAGAGGACTTTAAACTCTTGTCAATGGCGCCCGATATTTGTTCTACTAATTTAGGGGTCAAATTGGAACCATCAGGCGATCCAGCCAATATCTCATTCTTCATACTTTTACAGCCATTCAAATTTTGGCCATCAGCCCGATTGCTGCCCAAATTAGGTCTGACTGATTTTAGTTTAATGATCTCAGCACAGATTTCACTAATTGCCCACAACAGTTCTACCAAGGTGAGTGGGAATTGGGGGTAGGATCCAAAGCGGACAGGCTGTCACCCATCACTCGTCAACTATGTGGGTGATATCGCCCTGAGTGATGAGGGGTACCGCCATCCTCTTCAGTGTTTTCTTATTTGGGAATGGAAAGATAGCTTGATTGAGAGCCAAAGGACACTCCCCAAGACTTATAGTGGGGGTCAGCTCAAGAACAGTCATACAATTCTCTGCGTACCGCCTTGATTAAGGCACCTGTCCTAATTCATCCCCAATTTAATAAGCCTTTCTTTCTACATACATTTGCAAACAATGTCGCTATTGGGGCTATCTTATCTTAGTGTGATGAAGAAAAGAATGTTCATCCTGTTGCTTACTATAGCAAAACTTTGTCAAAGGCTGAATGAGATATAGTGTTACTGAGCGGGAATGTTTGGCAGTAATTTTAGCAATAAAGCACTTCAGCCCCTTCTTATATGATAACCATTTCCCAGTTATTACCGACCATTCCTCCTTACAATGGTTGCAGAATAGAAGGATCCTGTTGGGAGGTTGTCCTGTTGGGCTTTAAGGTTGCAAAATTACGATTTCTCCATTGTTCATCGCTCAGGGGCTCAGCACCAAAATGCTGATGGACTGTCCCAACTGCCTATTCTGACCTTGGAACTAGAAAAAGAAGAATGTTTATATAATCTTATTGGATGACCTGAGTTATGGGATCGAGAGACTGGAGAAGATCAAGCCTATCTAAACTCAATTACCATGGATACTATGATTCAAGATGTAGCTTTATATATAAGAAAGTCAAATTTAAGTGGTTGCCCTTCCTACATCTCAACTCTAGGTTTCACGCTGTAATGGTAGGTCATGAACAAGTTGGTCATAGCGGCTTAAAGAAGACTCAAGAATGGTTGAAGACTCGATACTATTGGAACAAAATGACTAAGTTCATTTGAGAGACCCTTGACTAATGTCTTATCTGCAAAAGCCATGGAACTAACAACCCTACATATCAACATTAAGTTATTCCCCTAAACAAGGCATTTTAGGTGGTCAGCATTGATATTGTAGGTCCTTTTCCTCGAGGATTGCATGGTTATCAGTATATAATTATGGCTGTTGACTATTTAACCAAATAGGTTGAGGCCATTTCCATTGCTACCCCTTCAGCTAAGACTACAGCGTTATTCCTATATCAGAATATCATTTCTCAACATGGATGTCCCAAGGTCCTTATGTCAGATAGATATGACTAATTTTACCTCACGACTTATACAGGAGTTATCAAAATTTTAACACTACTCAGCGATTTGTTGTCCCATATAATCCATCTACAAATTAGGCCATGGAACGAGTTAATGGGACCCTGGTCTTAATTCTAAGGAAGATGGCATCCACTGATCTGACTTGGTGGAATTTTTATTTGCCTAGTGCCTTGTTTGATTATCGGATAAGCTACTACCACATTATCAAGATGTACCCATTTAAGTGTATATGGGCGGGATCCTTCATTCCCTTCTAGTGTTCAGACCATTCTTGAGGAAAGCATCCCAGAAAATTCCAATTTAATTATAAGAAAATTTGCTGATGAGATTATCCGCCTCCAGGCTCAAGCAATGAATTCAATTAAAACTACTACTCAAAGAGAGACTCTAAGAAGCAATCAAAACAAACCTGTCTTACTCAAATACTAGATTGGGGATTATGTTATGTACTATCATTCTTAAACGGGTGGATGGACTGAAAAGTTGGGAGCTAATTGGTCTGGTCCCTATAGAGTTATATTTTGAAAAGGATTAAAGTATTTGATTGTTCATATTGATACTGATATAGTGGTAAATTGTATTCATTCTAGGTTTTTAAGAAGTCATCCTCCACTGTGATCAAATATTGAGGGGGAAGTGTCAGGATTTCTCTGAATTCTCATATCTCTGAAAAATCCGCTTCATCAATTCCCCCAACATCATCAGAAGGAGCGAACAATCTATTGCAATCTATCAAGGTTAGTGATCAATCTGATCCTAATCAATTGATTGAAGATTTGATCGCGCAGAGATTAATTCGCTCTGATAAATTACAAACTGTTAAGAAGCCTTTAAATATTCCCTCATTTCGAAAATAAAGATTAGGTCGAGTTTTAACCTGTATTTTCATATTTATTTTATCGCCTTCTTGGAGAATCCGCCCAGTGTACCTCGAGATACAACCTGCCCCATTGGAAGTTTAATTCAAAACTTCCAGACCGCGCATTACTAGTGTTGGTCTGGGAGTGTGGGTTTGGTGATTGCAGCAATCCAGGTGCCAAGTATTTTGGCGGCATGGGCCTTGATGTTAAGCAGGCTCATACCTTCACTATGGCAAGGGCCAAAAAAATCCAGATGCACTGGCGGTGTGCGGCCTAACCAAAGCCACCCTTATAGAATGGCGTACAAAAAGGTGAAGAAAGAGGGTAAAAGGTGGTAGCATGGGACACAAACCAGACTTTGGACAGGAGCATAGAGTTGGCAAGCACAACCCGCACTGGGAGGGTAGTCTAATGGCTTTGAGGAAGGCGATGTGTTTTTTGATATTGTCTATGATATGGTGCTCCATCACCAATGAGGCGTACCCTTCCGCCCCCAGCCATACTCCCAAATGGAGAACTGGACCAGCAGTGGGTCTTGGAACAAAATGGAGTACAAGCGGGGCATTATGGGGTGGGCGAGGCAAGTGAACTTGTGAGCTAGCTCCTGAAACAGGTAGGTACGATGTGCTGGTGACCAGCACCGGGCTTGGTACCTTCTGAGGAGAATGTTTTTGGTTTGGAGGCGTTAAGTGCGGCGTTACTGACCCTGGAGTATTACTGTATATAGACTCTAGTGAGCATTCATCTTGGTTGTTAACCACCCCAACCACACCTAATCGTCAGCAAATGCCAGTATCCTAACTGGTGCTTGGACTTGAACATAAACACCAGTAAGGTGGGCATTCACATTGCATAAAAGTTGGTCAAGGCTGAAGTTGTACAAGAGTGGGCTTATGAGTCCCCTTGGCGGAAGCCCCTTTGAGGGTAAACCACATTAGTGACTAAGCCAGGGCACGCACTTCCATTGTGGCGGATTCTGTAAGCAAGATCATTCAATTAATGAACAGATGGGGGAGGTGGAACTTGTAGAGGCAGGTTTTGAGTTTATCCCAGTTGACCCTATCATAATCCTTATGATTTTCTAAGATAACAAGTGCCCCAGTAGCCGTGGAAAGGCTGACGTTAGCTACAGTGTGTATGTTTATATAAACTTTTTTGGGAATGAAGACAGATTGCACAGAGGAGATGATATTAGAGGCAACTCCTCTGAGGTGGTTGGACATAATATTAGTAAATATTTAAGTATCTGTATTAGTAAGTAATATAGGCGCCAGTTGGCCAAGTCCAGTTTATCCTCTTTTTTATACGGCGTTATTGTGTATGCCTCCTGGCTCCCCAGGAAGGAGGTGAGTTTTTAACAAACACTGGTTCATTGAGGCAAGCAACAAAGAGAAGAAATAATTAATTTATCTCTTATAGAACTCATAGGAAATCCCATCTGGACATGGACATTTCCTGTGAGGTGCACCGTGAATGGCATACCAGAGTTCATCCTGAGTAAAGAAACTTAATTAACACCATCTAGTACTAAAAAAAAGAAACTTAATTAACTATGGGTAACGGGAAATGATGTGAATATGTATGATATCAAGAAACTCTCAACTTCATTGGTTCAACTAGATCAGAGCAATACAATTTGTAGTAATAGTTTTGAACTTTGATCGTCACTTTGGATGGAGTTTCAGTGATGGAGTAATCCAGCCGCCTCACCTGTGTGCAGGCCAAACTCTGTCACATTGCAAAGAAATTTTGAAAAATAAGCGGTCCATGTGTCAACTTTTGTTAAATTTTTCGCCTTGAACTGAACATAAAAGCAATGTTTGTGTTGACTTACCAATGCGTTGAGATGAGCAGATACTTCTGCCCACTTGCAACCCCAAGATGGGCTGTAGCCTGCAGCAGGATCATTAGACTCCAGGGGGTCCACTTCTACAAGTAAGCACTTAATGACTGCTGAGGCAGCCCAAGAGCGACACAATGAGAGGTGGCACGCCTGATGAATGGTGTTCACTTTGAAAGTTGACCAGGTAGTAAGTGGGTCCGCATAGAACAGTGTGGCAAACTCCATTGCTGAAGTTTTTGGTGTTTACCCACGAGGAAAACCTGGGTAACTTCATCTCAGCTGGACAAAGTTTGCACCATTTTGGCGCCTGTGCCACTGGGTTTAACAAAAAAGAGAAGGAAGTTGACACCAACCTGTGGTCGGAGAAATAAAAAATTTTGTCATTGTAAAGTGTGTGATCTGGGACCAAAAGTTCATTGGGGCAAGAATAAGTTCAACGTGGGACATAGACCTCAGATGAACGTTGTGCACATGGAGACAGGGCATGTTAAGGAGCAGTAGTGCATAGTTGGGGAGGGTATCAAACAGCCTCAAAGTGGCTTTTAGAATGCAAAGTTTGATGTGCCCCTGTGGGGGTAGGCGCTGAAGTCCAGAAGTCGGTGGCCAGGTTAGCCCTGCAGTTCAGGTCGGCCACCACAAATGGATCAGGAGGAAGTGGGAGGAAAGAAACAGATAAGAGGAATTCACAGTGAACTGCACACAGGTCAGGACATAATATTACAATAGTGTGCACTTCTTTGTCCCATGAAAAGGACACTACAAGCACACGTTCTTTGAGGTATAAATTTTAAAGATAAATTTAAAACTCTAGGTCGCACATATAAGCACCCCACAGTGCGACAACCAAAAAAGGGAGAGGATGATAATGATTGCCCATGTTTCCTCAGCACCGTGTGGACAGTGGGTTTCCTGAATGGCCAGGATGTCCACAGGTAAATCCCTTTTAAAAACTCAGTTTCCTAGCCTGGGACAGCGAGGCCTTTAGTTTACTGATGTTCAAGTCCCTATTGTGAAGGCTTCCCCCATTGCATCTTAGGTGCTATAGAAAGGGACCCACTGGCCTTCCTAAGCCACTTTCACAGAAGCAGCAGTAGCTGAAGAGCACTTATTGTAGATTTTATACGTGGGCTTGAGGGCATCCTTCACTTTGGGTTTACTGTCAGATTTGGTTTTTGTTGTTTTCTTTCACATTTTTGAGTTTCTGTGCACCTGCAGTGCATCATCAGATGTTGGCAAACACTCAGAAGGGAAATGGGTGGTAGAATTAGTTTAATGGAGGCTTGGTAATCTCTCTTGGGTAAATCTGACCCACCCATTTGGTCCTCAGGTCGGTTGGACCAATTCAATTAATGAGTAAATTCTTGAGCCGCTTCAGCAGTGAATGACTCAATGTCATCCTGGGTCTGGGCAGGCGGGATTGCGGATGAAGCCATATCCATGGCCTTGGCCACTGCTCTGCAGGCTTATTTTGTCATGGTTGGATGACATAATAGTAGGCATTGATGCTAGGGATAAGGCTGGGTGACAGGAGGCCCAGAAGATGAAGCTTTAGGCTCTCCTGACCTAAAGCACACCTTAGATCAACGCTGGGTGCAAGCCAAGCATGTCCAGGTTGATACTAATGGGGAGCTAAACACCCAGCCTCTTATCTTGGCCCAGGCTTTGAAACAAACGATTTACATTTTGAATGAAGATGGTTCGATTCGCTTAGTTGGAGAGCAAGGGTTCAAGTCCCGCTCCAGCTATGAACTTTTGACTTCAGGTAAAATAAGGCTTCAATTAATTACTTAAGTGAAGGCACTTTCGGTGTATTTTACCATAATGGACAGAAGCATCTGTTTATTGGAGCGTCAAGGCTTGGGCGCATTTCTGCAGAACCCAAATTTCCCTGGCACATTTTAAATACGTTTTTGTGACCAACATTCCTTGTTGGTCGACTTCCTTTAAAAAAACCCGTTTTTTACGTTTAACTATGGTTCCTTGGGCTAACTTGGTGGCGGACCTCTTCGTGGAGGTCTCCAACTATGTGGGCCACTACCTTCTATCACAATAGACCAAAATCCCAGGCGCTCCCTTGGGCCGCCCAGGTCCCCTCCATATCGAGGCACCCAAGCTCCCTGATGCCAAACTACACTTGATTATGGACTCCCCTCTGGGGTCCACTCAAGCTGTTATGTTCCTAACATACCTGGTCTTATATTTTGCGTTCTACACCCTTGCTTGGGGTACCATTAGCACAGGCACCGTTCAAGGTGTCTTCTTACCCTTTTTATTAATGGCTAGTTCCCTAGCAATATGGGTTTGCATCCCACATCACCTTGCTGGGAATGAGAGAGTTACAGACACTCTCTTGACGTTAGTTGACCAACTTTTTTATTATACATGCATAAGAATTATCTATGTGGGACTTTCTTTATTAGTAAATTGGGTGCGCTGGCCATTTGTCACTGCCACGATGGTACTCACCACAGTTTTCTCGTTTGGTTTTGTACTGGTGCATCTCAGCGTTATTCTTGCAACTACCAATTGGGAAGTGCCCACCCTTCCTGCTCGTACCTGGTGGTCTCAGACTTTTCGTGATTCTAATATCATGATTCCCCGCCTTTCTCCCGAGATTTACTCAGAAATTCATCAGGCCTTAGCTTCCCTTGAGCCAAAACCCGCTTTAGGAAAAAACAATTCGTCCAGTTACATCCGCTTTTGCGAGGAGTGGATCTGTTGTCCCAGTTGTCTCTCAAGGTGGGTGATTGGGTATTTGTGGTACTCCACACACATTCACTCTTGTGGCGGGCAATAGGGGGTTTGGAACAGGTCTTGGAGCAGAATCGACTAGAGGAAGCCTCCCTCCATGCCTTCTTCAAGTTCTTTTCTCTAAGTCAAGCGGGTCATCCAATGAAAGTATACTTGAGTGAATTCTGCAAAAAGTACAGGCTTTGCCATTAACCGATGAAGTTAAAATGGCGTTTCTACATTTGACCTTGGACATATCAATGCAAAACTCCCCAATTTGGCAGTCGCCTCCTTCCAAATTCAATCATCTTGTCAAAACCCTTTGGGGTAGTTTCTCCGCCCCAACCCAGAAGGGGCCAGGTAATTTGGCCATCATTGGATTAAATCATATAAATACAGAAGCCGAAAAGTCGCTCACACCTCTGGAAATGAGGGAATCTTATCCTTCTAATCCTTCTACTTCTTCCAAATTTGGAACTGTACAGGGGTCTAGCCCCGAGAATGAAGTAAAGGTTTCAGAGGATTCTGCCGCGATGATGTCACCCATGGTTGTCCCTATAGTAAGTGCTTCCTCAACTAGTGATTTTTCCTTGAATTGTGAGATACTTCTCACTGATTTCCTTCCCATCTCGGTGGAAATTGGGAACATTAGAGGGTCCAAATCCAAATTTAGTGAAAAAAGGATTCCATTATTGTTTTCTCTTCTCAACATGTTTCCGAGGTGTATTCTGAGGCATCAGCTCTAGGCTTGGGGGTGATGGCCTTGGATAGCGATGCACACCAAACCCTCAGAGTGAGTATGGGTTCATTAGAGCTGGAAAACGCGTTTTATAATCCAAACGATTTATCCCAAACTAAACTGTTTATTTGCTCTTATGGTCTAGATGAGGACCCCATCACAGTATATCAGATTACTCCTGAGAACCCTCGTTTGACACCTCCCATGATTAGGGGCTCTCAGGAAGTGGAAAAGGAACTTCGTTCTAAATATAAAGATGTGTATGCACCTGCAGAAGGTGTGGTGGGATATGTGGCCTCAGTAGTAAGAGTGGCCCACTATCCTTCCCCCTTCTATGATTCCAAAACATACCCTGATGTCTTGTTCAAGCCAGAGGAAGAATTTTCTGGTGAGTTGATGGCGTTTTCTGAAATTAGATAAATTTCCATTCTGGATACTTTTTGTTGACTGCTACCCTTACATCCTCTTATGGAAAATTCAGCACAACTATTTTGGTGGATACTGGTGCTTCAAATGATTTTATTGACCAAAACTTTGCTGACTACCTTGAGTTGAGTTACTCACCAGGTGGTATGGTTAGGGGTGGAGCATCTAAAGGTATTCCCACACTGAACATCATAAAGTCAGTCAATTTCCAGGTAGGTTCTTATCTATTGTCTGACCAGTTTCAAGCTATCAAAAACCCCTTGTTTCCCATCATTTTGGGTGTTGAGTGGTGGCGGAAGTTTGACGTCAGAACAAATTTAAAAGAAAACACTCTATCCTTGTCTTTAACAAACGGTCACCAGTTGATTGTTCCTTTGTCTGAGGATAACGCCCTGGGCAAATTACCCCATTGGCCCAATGTTCCCAGATCATATCTTGCCCCTTTGCTGAAGCCCACTGTGGGACTTTCCTTACCTTCCTGTTTGGAGGAGTTGGCATCTTCTTTTGATGCAGCTTCAGCTAGTATGCTACCAGAACATTCTGAGTTTGATTTTGAATTTAAACTTACTGTGGATCTGGTGCATATTTCTTCTCCCGTATACCCATTGACTGTCCAGGAGGAAGAGGTTTTAGATGTATGGATGAAGGAGCAGTTAACTAAAGGTGCCATCTTTCAGCGTACCTCCCCAGTTTGCTCCCCACTGCTCTTTGTGGAGAAGGCAGATGAAAATTTACATCCGTGTGTCAATTATGGGAACTTAAACAATGTGACTGTACCAGACCTCCATCCCATCCCTTTAGATTCCCAGATTGCGCGCTATGTGGAGAAGGTAAAGGTCTTCTCCAAGCTGGATTGCTTCAATGCATTCAATCAAATCCGGATAAAGAAGGGCCAGTTATGGTTAACCACATTCCATACCAGAAAGGATTTTCCAGTTCTGGGTTATGCCCTTTGGGCTTAAGAATGCCCCTGCCATCTTTTAACGCCGCATTGATGCTGCGTTGGGAGACTTGATGGGGGTATGTGCAGTTGCCTACATGGATGACATTCTGGTGTTTTCCCCCAATCATGAGTCACATGCAGTACACCTTCGACAAGTAGTGGAGAGATTGAGGGCCGCTTGCCTTACCCTCAAGTTTAGCAAATGTGAATTCTATAAGTCCCAGGTTACTTTTCTGGGCAACGTCGTTTTTGACCAGGGCCATATGATAACTCCAGACAAGAAAAAGGCTATTCGTGAATGGCCTACCCCCACCTCTGTCAAGGAATTGAGGAGCTTTTTGGGAACGTGTACGTTCCTCAAGAAGTTCACACCCAGTCTCTCCGAGGTGACGGCCCCCTTATATAAGGCCAGCGGGGCCAAGGTGCTTCATTGGTCTCCCATTTTGGAGGATGCGTTTCAAGCGGTGAAGTGCACCTTGTTATCCACATCCATCCTTCGCCATGTTGATCCTGCAAAGGAGTTCATTGTGTCCTCAGATGCTTCTAACTTCGCCATTGCAGCTGCCCTGTTACAGGTGGGTGAAGATGGGTCTGAGCATCCTGTAGGATATTTTTCTAGGAAAATGTCTCTGCATGAGTTAAACTACGCCTTATATGACAAGGAGTTATTAGCAGTGGTGGAGGCGCTAATTTTTTGGCGTCACCACTTACATGGTGTCAGCGCTAAAGTTCTTTTGACTGACACTGGGGTTCACGGTGGCTCAAAGCTGAAAAATCAGAAGTGAGCACCAAAGAGGAATTGAAAAATCAAGGTTAGTTACTGAATATTTTATTAATTCAAAATGCTTCAATATTTTTAGGGTGCGTGGGGACTCAATGCCTTCAGGATCTTCAGAGCCTCATCCAATCAGGATCTTTACTAACTTTCTGGAAAGGCCTCCTTGAGGGAGTCCTCAATGGATATTGTCGCTCACCTGACTGAGAAGGTGGAAAGCCCGCTCCACGTGACTCAGTACTAGGTAAGGATGATCCAGAAAAAGTTTTATCTTGGCTGGAATTGATGACCGATTTCAGTACGACCAGTTTCAGAAGACAGGAATTTGAGACAATTTTTATCTCAAATCCTGACAAGGCCCCCTTCAAGATCCTGTCAGAGGGGGAGTATGGCTGGATGAACCGTCCATGCACTTGGTTTACAACAGTCCCTTGATTGGTATTGGCAATGGAGTATTCAGACTTCACCTTGTGTATCACTTTGTAGGTCCCAGACCACAGTACGTCGAGCTTGTTCTGTCAGCCTCCAGGTTGATGATGATAAAAGAGAATGAGGTCACCTAGTTGAAATTCTGGTAAGGAGGGTCATCCAGAAATCGATTGGGATGTCTCTCTCCAGTGGTGATAACAATGCCGTGAGAGGCTTGGGCTTGGAGCCAGACAATTTCATTGGCAAGGGCCCTCATATTTAAATCGTCGTTCTCAGGAGTGGAGGCTTCAAACAGGGGCTGGATGCTACTGGGTAGTCATGGGGCCCGCCCATACAGGGCTTCAAATGGGGAAATTTTGATGACATGGTGGTAGCTTAATCGGTATGCAAGCAGGGCGCTGGGAAAATAATGGTTCCAGCAGCCAGGATCTGAGGCTGCCAACTTTTGCAGGATGGAGACAAGAGTCTCGTTAGCCCTTTCTACCACCCCATTAGTAGAAGGGTGGTAGGGAGCAGCGAAACTCTGGGTGGTTCCAAATAGCGAAGTTAGCTCCTGTACTACCTGGGAGGTGAAGTTCAAACCATTGTCCGAGAGCAAGGTCTGGGGGCACCCATGATGGGTGAAAATGGAGAAAACAAGGAACAAGGCGGTAGCCTTAGCTGTGGCTGCTGGAACTGAGATCGCCTCGACCCACTTAGTCAGATGGTCTATGGCAAGAATAATATACTTGTGACCATGTAGACCAGTGGGGAGGGGACCCACCAATTCAATACTAATGACATTGTAGGGCTTGGTAGGTGCAACGATAGAGTGCTGATATTGAGGGTTGGCCCAGTCTTGAGATCGGCAGGTCATGCAGGCTTCCAGGACCTCTTGGATGGTTTCAACCATTCGAGTCCCAGTAGCAGTGTGACTTCAGCCACTCATAGGTCTTCTTGACTGCACCATGCCCAACAGTAGTGTGGCCTTCCAGGATGACATCAGTGTGAGAGGAGGGTCAGATGTAGGGAAGCCACTTCTTGTTGACTCTCTTGTAGAGTAACCCATCCTTGACCTGGGTGTCTTGAGTCATCTGGTGGAGTTCAGTTTGGACCTGAGGGATTCCAGCTCTTAACGTTCAGGCTGCCCTATTAAGTCATAGAGCTGATCCTCCTCCGGGGTCAGGACTGCTAATACCATCATCCTGGAGAGTCTGTCAGCGTTCTGGTGAATAGCACCAGCGCGATGGATGATGGTGAAGTCATAGCTTTGAAGTCGTAGGGCCCACATGGCCAGCCGTCCATCCAGGTCTTTCATTTGCTGAAGCCATCAAAGGGAAGAATGGTCAGTAATGATAGTAAAATGGGTGCCATAGAGGTAGGGCCAAAAATGCTTGATGGCTAAAAGAACGGCTAGGCATTCCCTCTCGGTAATGCTGTAGTTTCGCTCAGCCTTGCTTAGGGTCTTGCTAAAATAAGCAATGGAATGGTTGACCTGTTTCTCATTGTGTTGAGCCAGGATGCCCCCACAGCGATGTCACTAGCATCTGTGAACAGCAAGAAGGGCTTGTCAAAACGGGGATGAACTAGAACAGGTTTAGTACATAAAGCCATACATAGAGCGTTGAAGGCCTGTTCCTGCTCAGGTCGCCATTTGAATGGAACGTTTTTTTGTAGAAGGTAGAACAATGGCTCAGCAAGGTCGGCAAACCATGGGATGAACTGAGAGTAATAGCCCACCATACCTAGGAAGACTTGAATATCTCGTAGGCTTTGGGGGCGCGACATCTTTTCTATAGCATTGGCCTTATTGGGGATAGGTTGAATGCCACGTTTGGAGACCTTATGGCCTAGGAATTCTAGCTCAGGCTGGAAGAAGGAGCACTTTGAGAGCTTGAGCTTGATGGAGGCCTTCCGGAGATGCTCAAAGACTTCCTTAAGGTGGTCAACATGTCCGTTAAAAGTTTGCAAAAAAACGGTGATATCATCCATGTAGACCAGGACACAGGAGAGCTTCAGGTCCCCAAGGATCCCATCCATGGCGCGCTGGAACGTGGCTGGGGCGTTGCAGAGGCCTTGGGACATCCGGGTAGGCTCAAACAGCCCTTTGTGGGCGATTAGAGCACACTTGGCTTAGTCTTCGTGAGAGAGCTCAACCTGCCAATACCCGCTGGAGAGGTCCATGGCTGAGAAGTACTGGGAACCTGCAAGCAGTCAGAGCAAGTCATCGATACAGGGCAGAGGATAGCTGTCCTTCTTAGTGATGGAGTTGAGCCATTGATAATCCATCACCACCCGGTGCTTGCCATCCTTCTTTCAGAACAGCAACAGTGGGGAGGACCAAGGGCTACGTGAGGGAACCAAGAGCCCCGCGTCAAGCAGCTGTTTGAGTTCTACCATGACCTGGGCCTCTTTGACCTTGCTCTTGCAGTAAGGCCAGGATCAAAATGGGGGGCATCCCCAGTATCTACATGGTGGAGGACTCTGTTCATCATTTCAAAATCGTAGGTCAAAGTGGAGAAGAGATCTGAGTATTCCTCCAGGAGCTCCTGAACCTTAAGTCACTGTTCATCAGAGAGGTCCTTCCCTACATTAGCGTCAACCAAAATAACTGAGGGTGGTGACTTCAAGCCAAGGTCCCTCAATTCTCCAAAGCTTCGGACGTCAGCAACAGCCCCCATTGGTAACAAGTGAACGTAGGTGGTAGGTTGGTTAGGTCCTATAAGTCTGGATCAAGGATTCCAGGGCAGGTCAGCACTTCCTTGGGAGATGGGTTATCCAGACCTTGGACCTCCAGTAAATACCCTGAGGGAATGCTGATGTGGACCTAGGTGTCAACAACGACCTGGGATTTTGGGGGCACGGTAGTCACCTGGGGAAAGTAAACCAGCATCCTCTCAGATCCATCCACAGCAGGAGGGGGCAGCTGGACTCGAGAGCCCCGGATGTGGTACTCAAGCTGATCAAAGTGTCCTTTGGTCTCCAGTAGGCAGGCTTGGGCCTTGACATCCACCCTAGAGTCATGGGCAGTTTAAAAACCAGAGGGACTCAGTGTCCTAGAAGGGAGAGAAAACCACCGTCATAGTGGATAACAGCCAAATAGTCTCAAAGAAACTGGGTTCCGAGGAGTAGATTGTAGCTGGTGTTGTCCAAAGTGATGGCAGTTGTATCCAAAGCAAGCTTCCCGAACCAAATCAGTAGAGAGGAGTAGGCCCCTATGGATCGGGTGCACTGAGGGCCAGCTGTGCCATACTCCATATAGTGTGGCATGTTGGGGCAACCTTGATGCGTTTCATCAGCTTGGAAGAGACAACGTTCATGGGGGAGCCACTGTCAACTATGGCGTAAACTGGAACCTTGTGGACATGTATGGCGACTTGGGTGACCAAACTTCCAAACTGAGGCGGCAATGTAAGAAACATAGAAGAATCATCAGAAGAAGAGTAAGCAGTATGAATGTCTTTATTGTCATTAGATACCACAGCTACTTTTGAGGCTGATTTTGTGACAGGGATGTCAGCATGGAGCGGCTCGTCCTTCATGTTGACTGCCCTTTTCCTGCCTCCTCAGCTAGACGTTTCCAACAAGTCTTGGCGCTATGCCTAAAGCCATTGCAATAGGTGCACCGCGGATGGGGGGTTTTCTTGTTCTCTACTACATGGACCCTAGGGCGGTTAGAGGGGCCAGCGGGCGCAGCCTTAGAGTTTAAATCGTGGCAGGGATCTCGTTGAGGGCCTCCTTGATCTCTCTGATACAAGTGAACCCATTCTTCTGCCCAATCATGTGCATCTGGATCTCAGGATAGGACCCCAAGGCGGAGATGACGGTGGTAATGGCGTCATCCAGTGTGATATGGCTTGTCATAACCAAAGGTTGAGCCTGAGCGTAGAACCGGTTGGCAAACTCCATAGGGTTTTCTCCTTTGTTAAGTTGAATACCCATGAACGCTTGCTTCTGGTTGGCCAAGGTTTGGTTACTGCTAAACATTTGGATCAGGGCAGTGCGTACTTGTTCCCAGGTGTTACACTCCTTCAGATGGGGAGTCATAATTTCCTGGGCGGTACTGTCTAGGCATGAGTGGATGTGCTTCACCTTTTGTCGGTTGGTGGCCTCCTCCATAGAACTCTCATAGGCATACAAGAAGGAGGCGATGCTCTCCCGTCTGGGGGTGAACTTCTCCTTGAAGCTAGGTTTAAAGCTAGCGACAATAGGAGTAGAGAGGGTGTTAACGCCTGGGATAGGCGTCAGCTCTGAGATCTCCGTTTCTGCATACTCTCAAGGAGCCCTTTGGTCTAGCCGCCTCCGCAAACCTTCTAAGTCTTCTTGGATATATTCCCAGTTTTGACTGAGGGTGGAAGCGGACGCCTTGCTGGCAACCTGCTCCTTTAAGGACTGAATTTCGGCGTTCTGTAGTTGGAGCTGGTTTTCAATGGTGGCCAACTGGGTTTCAAACCCACAACATGTCATTTCAAGTCAGGAGATGCGAGCATCAGTGAGCCTCATGAAAGCGCTGAGGTTATCCATCTCATTTGATAGTGCTTCGATGGAGACCCTGGGGTCAAGGGGAACACCATCCATTTGAAGCTTGCATCCCAAGGCCACCTGTTGGATCTGGTCCCGCAGGGCGGCCAGAGCAGTTATTATATCCTTTTGCCAGGGGTCTTCAGGTTTGCCTGAGGTGGGGGGGCTGGAAGGCCCTTGAGGCCCACGAGGTCCTTTGGGTCCTGCTGGCCCCTGACGCCCTTCGGGACCTTTGGCCCCCTAGGCCCTTCTGGTCCAGCAGCCGCGGGGGAGTAGTCATGAGAGGCCAGCTCTCAGTAGCGCTGCTGTAGGGATTGTAGCAATTCTTCAGCTTGTTGCAATCGTTGGGTCCATGTCGCTTCAAACTGCTGAGCATTTTGGCGAAACTGCTCCTTGAGGTAGCCGGAGATGCTGCTATCTATTACCACCAGTTGGTCGCGGATTTCATTGATTAGTCGACAGTTATTGAGGATAGCTTCGCGATTGTCATGCACAAAGGAGGAGGCCGCATCATAGAAGTCAACCATATATGAATGTAAATTTTGGGTGAGCCCTAGGTGCTGGGAGACCTCCTGATGGTGTAATCCTACTAACTGGAGGAGGTGATGGATTGCAGGATGAACAAAATTATGAAGGTAGCGATCAGGTCCCAAGGTAAGCTCCCCAGCAGGTAATGCAGCTGAGGAGTATAGGTCTTGCATCGTGGATGGCACGGCAAAGGTGTGGGAGCAGCTGGAGCAGACACCCTCAGCGTAGATGCTGAGGATTAGTTGTTTGATGACATTGTGGGAGTGTTTGAGCTGAAGTTGATATTGGCCCCCATCTAAAGAGGGCAGCGAGAATTGGAAGGCGGCATGGAACTCTAGCCTTTCCAGCTGTGAGGGCGGTGTTGCATATTTGGAAGAACTAACCCATCGAAAAATGCTCCTCAATTGACCAGTCGTTTGGTCTTCAGGGTTGCTGTTGTTTCCATTTGGTGATTGACGTTTTCACTGGGTCAGCTCGGAGCCCCCTGTAGTGAGCACCACTTTGTCAGCGCTACAGTTCTTTTGACTGGCGCCAGGGTTCACAGTGGCTCAAAGCTGGAAAATAAGAAGTGAGCACTGAAGAGGAAATGGAAAAATTAAGGTTAGTTTACTGAATATTTTATTAATTCAAAATGCTTCAATATTTATAGGGAGCATGGGGACTCGATGCCTTTGGGATCTTCAGAGCCTCAACCTGATCAGGATCTTTACTAACCTTCCAGAAAGGCCTCCTCGAGGGCGTTCTCAATGGATATCATCACTCACCTGACTGAGAAGGTGGAAAGCCCTCTCCACGTAACTCAGTACTAGGTAAGGATGATCCAGAAAAGTTTCATCTTGGCTGGAATTGACAACCAACTTGGTATGGCCAGTTTTGGAGGATGGAAATATGAGACAATTTTTATCTTGAATCCTGACACATGGCTCTTACCAACCATTATGGGTACGCACTGACCACTGAGCTTGTTGTACTACCGTGCTACACATGTTCTAACATCATGTCAGACCCGTTGGCATGAGACCCTTGCCCTATTTAAATTTTCCTATGAGTTCACCAAGGGTAAGGAGAATGGTTTGGCAGATGCCTTGAGCTGCAACCCTGCTTTGGCTCCCAATCCAAAAGAGGTAGAGATTCACAACACTCGGTTGATGATTCTACTGAGTATGATTCTGCCTCAACTTCCTAAGTCCAAGGTACATATGCCAGCGCTCATGACTTTGGAAAATGAAGCAGAATATAGCATGTTTAGGAAGGTAGTTCTTTCTCATCTGTTATCAGCTGAATATGCTGTGGAAGGGCTTGCCTGTTCAGGTAGGGCGGTACTGCAAAGAGTGCCTGATCTGCAATCAGATGAAACCCAATCAGCAACCTTTAGCAGGGTTGCTGGTACCAGTCCAAAAGGCTGAAGGGCCCTGGACTTCCCTATCAGTGGATTTCATTGTGGAGTTACCCGTTTCAGATGGGTATGATGCAATCATGGTGGTGGTGGACCGCTTTACAAAGTTCGCTCACTTTATTCCTTGCAGAACAACTATAACTGCCGCTGAAATGGCCAGGCTCTTCGTCGCCCATGTATTTGCGCTTCATGGGGTTCCTCAAGAAATCATTAGTGACTGGGGACCCCAGTTCACCTCCATCTTTTGGGAAGAGTTGTGTAAGACTCTTCAGATCCGCCCCTGCCATTCAACTGCTTATCACCCCCAATCAGATGGGCAGACTGAGCGAGTGAATCAGTGCTTGGAACAATTTCTGCGTTGTTACACCACCGCAGACCATTCAGATTGGGTTCCTCACCTTCCCATGGCCCAGTTTAGTTACAACAACACTTTGCATTCATCAATCGGTTGTTCACCTTTTTTGCTAACCATGGCTTTAACCCTGCGTTTAACATGGAGCCCAGCTGTGGTTCCAAAGTGGAAGTGGTGCTGGACTTTGCTAAGACTCTCAAGAAGGTCCATCAAGGGGTGTCCACAAGTTTGGAGGCGGCTATGCTGGTTTATAAGGAGAATGCTGATGGAAAGCGCCGAGTGGGTCCAGCATACAAGGAAGGGGATCTCGTGATGCTTGATGCTTGCAACATCCCTATCAAGCAGCCATGAAAAAAGCTGGGTCCAAAGAGGATTGGTCCTTACCGTGTAGTTAGAAAGGTGGGACATGCCTCATACCAGTTGGATCTTCCCTCCGCGTTTTGGATCTTCTCCATCTTTCATGAAAGCAAGTTGACATTGTTTGAGGGCCCTCCTCCTGTGACCCCTGAGGCTTATCTTGTGGATGGGGCACCGGAATGGGAAGTGGATGAAATAGTAGCCTCCCGCCAGGCTAAGCGACGCCTTGAGTACTTGGTATCTTGGAAAGGGTTTGATGCAGCAGAGAACAGCTGGGTGCCAGCACGGGATTGTGTACATGACCAAGACCTGATTGAATCATTTCATTATCGTTTCCCTGAGGCTGCAGGATATCAGCCAAAGCCCGCCATTACTGCTATGAAGTTGCCACCAGCACATAAGAATTTCTCCTTAGCAAACGCCCCTGGAGGGGGGTGGAGCTTAAGAAGGAGGAGAGGGTAATGTCATGGTTGGATGACATAATAGTAGGCACTGATGCTAGGGATAAGGCTGGGCGACAGGAGGCCCAGAAGATGAAGCTTCAGGCTCTCCCTGACCTAAAGCACAACTTAGATCAACGCTGGGTGCAAGCCAAGCATGTCCAGGTTGATACTAATGGGGAGCTAAACACCCAGCCTCTTATCTCAGCCCAGGCTTTGAAACAAACGATTTACATTTTGAATGAAGATGGTTCGATTCGCTTAGTTGGAGAGCAAGGGTTCAAATCCCACTCCAGCTATGAACTTTTGACTTCAGGTAAAATAAGGCTTCAATTGATTACTTGAGTGAAGGCACTTTCGGTGTATTTTACCATAATGGACAGAAGCATCTGTTTATTGGAGCGTCAAGGCTTGGGCGCATTTCTGCAGAACCCAAATTTCCCGGCACATTTTAAATACGTTTTTGCGACCAACATTCCTTGTTGGTCGACTTCCTTTATATAAAATACCCGTTTTTTACGTTTAGCTTATGGTTCCTTGGGCTAACTTGGTGGCGGACCTCTTCGTGGAGGTCTCCAACTATGTGGGCCACTACCTTCTATCACAATACACCAAAATCCCAGGCGCTCCCTTGGGCCGCCCAGGTCCCCTCCATATCGAGGCACCCAAGCTCCCTGATGCCAAACTACACTTGATTATGGACTCCCCTCTGGGGTCCACTCAAGCTGTTATGTTCCTAACATACCTGGTCTTATATTTTGCGTTCTACACCCTTGCCTGGGGTACCATTGGCACAGGCACCATTCGAGGTGTCTTCTTACCCTTTTTATTAACAGCTAGATCCCAAGCAATGTGGGTTTGCATCCCACATCACCTTGCTGGGAACGAGAGAGTTACAGATACTCGCTTGATATATTTGGACTTTTTGCACTCTTGTGAGGACACAAGTTTCACATGAATATATCACCCCTGCACACCCTAAGGGAATGCGGCTTCAGTGTCAATAGCTGGTTCACAATGAAATTTGGCACTTCCTATTGTATTGAGGAGAATTTATTTCTGTGTAATGCCCTCTTTGGAGGGGAAGAGTGAGGTTCTTATGGCCAAAAGTGGGACAGAAGGTGCAGATGGGGGTGCACTGTCCACCGTTATGTGGAATGGATGGGTTTCTTGCCCTTTAATATTGAGCACTTCAGTGTGTGAATTTCTGTTAAGTATTCCACTGTGACTTTGGATGGGGGGATCGCTGCAATCAATTTGCCCATGCTAAGCTCTGGCATAAGCATGAAGTGCTGCATTTTGAAAGAGTGTAACTCCTCATAGCCTTTAATCCAGCCGATAAGTAACTCTGAAGTACTGTACATTTGACTGTAGTGGGGAGAGAGTCAAAAGTAACAAAATTTTGGTTTGACTTTGTCCAACAAGTGCATTTTGTTTTGACCACCAATTGTTCATCTGGGAGATCTACCACTACACGCACCTGTGAAGCTTAATCCGCTACTTGCTTGGTTTTAAACTTGAGGTCTAGCCAACCCCAGGCATATAATGAGGTGCTATGTACATGACAAATGGGAAGTGAATATTTACATTAACACAGAACTTTTTCCATAGTGCCATCAAATCAATGTCCAAAAAAACTCGAAGCCCATGCTCCACTGATGACAGGGGCTGGGAATAGAGAGTTTTTAATGTATCAGTTGCATTTTCTTTGCCAAGATAAAATTTCCGGCGAGATACTCACTGCCAATTATAGTTTTGCCCTGGACACTGGTGTTGCTGGGGTGTTTCCTAACTTTGGATGGTGCGAAGATAGATCCTGTTCCCTTTACTTTACTAGCCCAACTACTACCCAACATTGGGTAACACTAATATCTTTGAAAAGATTATCAAACTTAACTATCCTTGAATCAAGTCAAATGCGATTAATGATTGCAACAATAAAGAAAAGTGTGGTGTTGAGATATTGATATGACTGGATGATAGCCATATATATGGAAGATTGTAACTTATGAGTCAATGTGAGCCTCAAGATTAAGTGGAATATTGTGTTGATGTGAGGTGAATTGATCAAAGCATTCATAGTTCAGAGAAGAGAGGAAATTGCACCAAAACTTTGATGATATAACAAAACATCTAAATTTGTAGCAAATAGGGAACTACTAAGTGGAAGGGTCAAAACTGATTAGGAATACCAAGGATTAAGAATTGAGCATGAAAATGAGAAAGAGTGTTAATTTGGAAGAAGAAGTAAGAAGAAGGTATAATGGAAGTAGCCGTTAAGTTAATATTGAATAAAGTGGTATCATTGGGGCAATAGCTCCTTATTAAGTCCTTTATTCTTATTAACCTATTTAGGATACCAATCATCATATTGCTTGTCTGTTGCTCAGTGGGTTTAACCCTGTGCAACCAGTTTGGAAAATTCAACCTTAACTTCCAAAAGTTAACATCTTACTTGTTCAGATATTTTGAGCTTAATGCCCAGTGCAAACACCTTTCACTGACAACCAGGATGAGTAATAAATCCTAAAACCTGAGTTGTTGTATTACCTCAGGTCATGAATAACTTGGGATTCATGAGCCTTTACGGCACCAGAAACCCCTCTCTCATGAAAATTTGGTGACCCTACACGTGTCAAATTGAGAATCTAAATCAAAAGAAGTGAGTGGTATCATTCCGCCTAAGCCAGTGTAGAAAGAAAAAGGGGATTTCCATGATACCTATAAGATCATTAATCTATCAGGTATGTTCTCTCCCTCATTTCATCCTTTTATTCATTTTTCACTGCAGATTCCTCATGTGAGTTGTTCCTCCTCTTATCGGTTTTATATATAAAGAAGCAAAAATAGCTTTATCTAGATCTCTAAATAAAGGTTTTTGCAATTATCTTGATTTTTCTTATGACTTTGTTTTAATTTTTTTTAGTATACAGGGATCTAGGATTTTTGGTTAAACTCTTTAGGACCAACATTATTTTATTTTTGCATCTTCAAGAAACCGGGTTTTGCAAGGTCTCAACAAATCCTTATGTCAAAAATACGCTAGAAGCCCCTAATATCACAACATTGGGCCACGTTTCTAATAATATTAGTTTAAAAAGATTTGCAGTCACATCATTACAAAAATTAAACTTATGTTGATGGAAGTTACAACCAATACCAAGTTTTATGCTTCTGGTCAATGTATGAAATAAGGTTGATCTTCAGCAACAGACGCAATGATTTCTAATAGGAGGACATTAGTTTATTATGAGTCACATATATATAAATGTTAATCTTATCCCTTTTAAAGACGCCTTGCTATTGGGAATAATACTTTTAGTAATATTGCTTTGCTTTATTATTGGCGTTAGTTGCCTAATTATTTTGAAAAACAAGATCATGTTTTTCTGAACTTTTATCAGCTCAGATCATTTTTCATGTCGTTTAACAGGTAGCATTGGTCACTATTTGGTAAAACCCCTCTAAAACTGTTCATTTGCCACTTTTTTGATAAGTGATGCTCACTCCAAGGGACTTCTGAGTCAAAGGTATTATTTAAAAACTCTTAAAAGTATGAACAGTGAACCATCCAATGAAGGGGGAAATAACCAAGTTTTGGCAGGTGAGTGCAGAACCCCCAAAATAGTGGACTTATTATATTTTTGGATGGATAATACTGTAAAGATTTATGGGTCAATACATTACCTCATTAAGCAGAGAAAAATTTTAAAAGACAGTATAATGAAACTGCAATTGCTTGACATCAATATGAAGATACTTAGTCAGGATGTATTTAAGGAATTTAGCTAATTTCAGGCCTTAAAGCTCAGGTTTTAGACTGCATATCTATTAAGAAAGGAGAGGTCTTGTTGTATAGATTCAATATAGGGAAATTATAATTGATAAAACAGGTTTTGAACTGATTAAAACACAGGATCAAGCTATGATGTTAATAGAAACCTCATGTACAATGCTGGCAAATTTTATTAACATACAAAGAGTTAGATACAATGTGGCAAAATAATCAGAAGATTATAGCATGTTTTTTTTGGCAAAAAAGTGAAAAGCTTAATTCCAAGCATCAATCAAAGTTGGAAGGAAATGCATGTTTTTGTAAAAAACCCTGAATGTGTATCGAATTTTCAAGACAGTTTCTTATCTGTTAATGATAGCCCCTTGAATCCAGCCATAGTAGCATGCAAAATGCTCCTAAAACTTGGCTGCTTATACGTTATGGCGTCCTATATCACTAGCTATTACTTCTAACCAGAGGGAAATGCCAATAAAGATATCCTCAAGGCATGTAATTTCTGTCAATTCTAAAGTTGCCAGAGTTTGAAAAAGAATAAAGGTCCTGCATATTTTAGGTTTTTTGAGATGCCCATAATAGGTTTCGAAGATTTCCAAAGGCAATTATTGTGATCAACTTCCTTGACACAAAAAGTCAAAATCATGTATCACCTTAATTAGCTGCTAAAGAGTATTTTATGCGGATATAAAGGATGCCATTATGGGTGAGTATGGCAGCCTGAACGAGATGTCAACTGGAAAAGAGAATTGATGGTCATTCAGCATGAAAAGGATGATATTATCAATATATGTGCCAACCAGTTCTACCAAGAGGCTCAGATACTCATTGGGGAAGGACAATTGATCATTTTGATGCTAGAATTGTAATGAAATCGGCACTTTAGCCCCATAGGGATCTCCATATTTCCATAATCACTGCCTTGAATTCATATATAAAAACTGCACAAATGATAGCGTTTGTACAGATTTGTGGAACCCCATTTGATGCTTATCTTTTTTTAGTACTAGATGGTCCCAACCCAACCCATTTGATGCTTATCAATGTTTACAAAAATGCTAATACTACTAACACCAAAACAAAAACCAATATGACTGAGAAAACTAAACTGACCAATGTAGGAAATTTAATTGATTGTTTCAAGTGTGGTAAAGAAGGTCACATATTAAAGCGGTGCAGAACTAAAATTGGACAAGATCATCATAGTTGTACAAACTGTCAATCAAGCTTTCTATGAGTGAAAAGAACAGGCAGATTATACCAGGAACAGTTAAAATCTCATATGATCAGGTTCCATCTGTTTTAGCAGTACAACTGTATGGAGCACATCTTTTCCTTTTTGCAGAAATACATGATGTTACTTGTATAAAATCAAAGGTAACCAAAAATTAAATGATAAAAAAGTGGAGCGGCCATATATGAAGAAGACACAAACCAAACAAACAAACATGGAGCACAATATCAGTTCCCAGAAAATAATAACATGTTGGATCTGATGACCACCATTAAGGAGATAATCCTGAATGTAGCTGAAAGCGTTTACAATCACTTTAATTGACTAATGATGCCGCTATTGTTCAAGTAAGCAACTCTCTTGTAATTTAAATTCACTATGTTGATATTTGGGTAAATTAAGTAAAGGTTTGAGCCATCATTGACAGCGGAGCTTCAAACAATAATGTCTTTATAAATTTAGAAACAAAAATCATGACTTGCATCTGATGTGGATTATAATGAGGTTTCTGGAATACCACGCTTTCAAACTACTACTTTTAGGGTAGCATATAGTGCTTGCCTTTATATTTTGGATCCCTCATTGTCATAGCATTGATAATATTTTTTAACAAATAAGATTTATTAGAAATTAGTAAGCACTGGTATCATGTGACATTATGGGGTTTGGTGTGACTCAAGAAAGTACTCTTGAAATCTTAGGAAAGACTTTGCCACTGTTTATATCTTGATAGTGGATCCACCCCAGAGTTAAAAAAACCATTATATTAATGTGGTATATCAGATGCAATTATTTCATTAAAACTTCATTAGATTGTAACCATTCTAAGAAGTCACCTGATTAACTAATGAATGCTGGGATTCCTTTGTAGAAAGAGGTCCTTTTACTTGCTACAGCACAAGTTATGGTTGTCTGGTACATCTATATCTCTATCATTCATAATGAATACGTGGTAAACTCTCAATTCTTTATTATAGGTAAGCTATGTTAAAGATTTACACAAATAAACGTCAAGTTTTAATAAATAGGGCAATCTTAATTTAAAAAAGGCAAAAATATTTTTATTCAAATCTCTTAATTTGAGATGCAGTAATACTCTCAAGATGAGAATTATTGACTCTTGTAAAATGTAATTTGTGCAAAGAATTGATAGGTCAGGAAAAGGTTTGAATGTGATGTCGCAGGGTTAACTCTTTTACAATATGTTCTAGAAAAAAATCTAATAGAGGTAATACTGACTTAAATTCTCAAGTCAAAACTAAGAATTAGTCAATCAACTATCCAACACCCCTAAGGGTGCAAAAGCCAATAATAGTTAATTTTAAAGAGCAGTGTATCATAGGAACTGACCCCTACTTTGGGAATTTTAAATATTTATATGCCAACTTTTCTTTCTCGTTGCAAACACTTTTGCAACCTATTCAAATCAAGACTGAATCTAGTTTGATAATCTCACAGAGGTGATTAGTCGCGCCCATGTCAGGGAGCAGTTGGGCAAACAAGGTAAGAGGAGCAGGTGGAAGGCTTGCGGCCTCCAATGTTCAAAAACGCCCCAGAGAATCCGGCAGAATAGACAAAAATCTTAAAAAACTGGCGGTCACAATTTCCCCGGAGATACTCACATGGCAAGCATGATGCAACCAGTACATTAACATGCCACACTCTGAACCACTTTCGTTGGTGGAATTTGGAGTCTGCATGTATCTGGACATCCAAAAAATGGCCTTATGGGAAAAATTTTGTGAAGATGTACACAAAATTTTCCCAACCGCGGTGTACGTTGCACCTCACTTTATGTCATGCGGTTGGCTGGACCTAGGTTTCAATAGCAAAAAAGCAGCAGACGAGGCTGCAGCAGTGTGCATAGTGGTTGACCTCCCTGAAGGGCAATGGGTCATTGAAACCAAATGCACCAGATGGACAAAATCAAACCAAATTTTCCTCACGTTTGACTTTTTGCCTACTACGGTAAAACGTGACACTTTTAAACAACACCTGAAAGATGGTCTCACCATATATGGCAAAATACAACCTTTCGAAATGCAACACTTCACACTGATGCCACACCTGTGCACTGGCAAAGCCATCGCAGTTCTGACCCCAACTGAGGAGATCGCAAAGGACCTAACCCAGATCCTGCACTCCACTTTTATTGATATTGCAGGGCATACCACCCACCCATTCCGGGTGACCATGGATAGCACAACCCCCATTTTCACCCACTGTGACATGTTCAGCCATAAGGCACATGCATGCCCCATCAAGGAGGGCGTCACATTCCAAGAGCACCCCTCAGCGGCCATGGCCAATGGAGAGGCGCACTACAAACCAACCGCAAGCACCAAGAAGGCTTTCCCATGGGGAGCACAAGGCTGCTACCTATTGGTAAAGCCTATCTCCCCGCAAGAATGAAGTAAGCCAAGCAGGCCCATAGGGCTGCGGCCAAGGAAACGGCCAAGGCCACCACCGCTATCCCACACTCACAACGCCAGGAGGACATGGAAACCTTCGTGGTGGAAGCAACTCAGGATCCATCAACCAATCAGATTGGGAAGCCCATGCCAAGTGGGCCACTCAATCCGAGGATCTGATGGGAGACTCAATCTCACCCAATTGTTGCACCCAAGCTCCGGTTGAAACTGACTTGGGACCTATCCCAACAGAAAATATTTTTTTGACCCACTTAATGGTGCACCAAACTCATCCGCACCGCAAAAAATTCGTCCAATGTTGGGAAAATAAAAAGCGAAGGCCAAAGCCAACGCGACTCTTTCCACAAAAATCAACAAAAACTCTGATAGCGTTGCTGCTAACACCCGTGCTGCTGTAAAAGCCCATGGGGACCTAGAAGAGGCTGGTGGGTCTGGGGGCCCATCCCCTCGCACCTAAGGTGCGATGGGGGAAACTTTCAATTTAGGGACGTTGTATATTGCCAGACTCAAGGCCTCCCCATCCTGGGCTATGAAACTGAGTTTTTTACAACACAATTTACCCGTGGATATCCTGGCCATCCAGGAGTCCCACTGTCCATGAGGTTCTGAGGAAACTTGGAAAACAATGCTCCTCCCATCCCTATCCTTTTGGTTGAAGCACTGTGGGGTGCTAATTCAGAAAAATAATTTTTTAAATTTGTATCCTCAGAAACATTCCTAAATGACCAAGTGCTCGTCGTCACCTTCTTGTGGGCCAATGTAGTGCACATGATCGTCAACATCTATGCCCCAAACAGTGCACATGGGCGTCGAGAATTTTTCTCATCAGTCAAATCCCTCCCGCTACCCCCTGATTCTTTCCTATTCTGCGACATGAACTGTTGGCTAACCTCACCAATGGACTGGTGGCCTCCCTCACCCCATGCCCCACAGGGTCACATAGAACTATGCGTATAAAGGCCACCCTTGGATTAATGGATGTGCTGCCGTGACATGCCCTGCTGCTTGAAAACATGACGCGTCCCCATGTCCACAATGGCCAATTAAGGTCCATGACCCGCATTGACCTTATTCTAACACTGGCGAAATTCCAACCCCACATCTCCCACTTCAAAACAACGAAAATGGAATTCTCCGACCACCAACTGGTCTTGATAACCTACCACCTACCTGTCACAGTTGCTAAGGCCCCACATTGGTGCAAAATCCGCCCCCCCGAGCTCACGTCACCAGGATTTTCCACGTGGGTGGAAGAGACAACTTTGGCAAAAAAGTTTGTTGCACCATTTTGCGCGGACCCCATTTCCACATGGGCAACTTTCAAAGAGGACACCATCCACCACTCTCGCCATCTCTCCTCCAGACGCTCATGAGCCACATCGTTGGTTATCTCGTGCACTCTGGCAGAATTGGCACACTTGGAGTCCAACATTCCAGCTACAGGATACAGCCCTGCATGGGGTCCGAAGTAGGCAGAGGCAGCCGCCCACCTCAACACACTCAAAAGGCAACACAAACATTGGGTTTGTGTTCAATACAGGGCCACACACATCACAAAAGGTGACAAGTGCACCGCATATTTCTTTAAAAAAATTTTTGCACCACGCCAGAGTGTGGCCTGCACACAGGTGCAAAGATCAGATAATTCTATTGTGGATACACCAGCTGAAGCGGCAATCAAAATGCAAAAATATTACTCCGAGTTGTACCAAGCTGAACCAATTCAGCCAGCTGAAGTGGCAGAACTTCTTGACCGAGCTCATATCTGCTCCATTTTCCAATACCCAGAAATAATGAATTTAATTACTCCGAATGAATTATGGACAGCCATTCGCGGTGCGCCAAACCAAAAATGCCCAGGCCCAGATGGCATTCCATATGAGTTCTACAAAAAATATTTTAAATATATATCCCCACTTCTGCTTGCCTCACTTAACCAAAGCCTGTTGGAAACGCGCCTCCTACCAGGAGGACATGAGGCCTTTACTGTCACACTCTTTAAGAAAGGGGATAAGCTTGACTTAGCTAACTGGCGCCCCATTTCTCTAACAAACACAGACACCAAAATTTTAACAAAAATTATGGCTAACCGATTAGGGACTGTAGCATCTGTCACCATCTCCCCAGAACAATTCGGTTTCATCCCCAGAAGGTTGATTTGGGATAAAGTGTACTCTGTGGCTAATGTATGTCAGTCCACAGCCTCTGGGGCACTTGTATTCTTGGACCAACAAAAGGCCTATGACAGAGTAAACTGGGAATACCTAAGGGCCTGCCTCCATCAATTCCGCCTAACCCCTCGCTTCATCAACTGGGTGACGCTGCTCACGGAATCTGCAACAATGGCAGTGCATGGCCCTGGCTTCCTAACGGAAGTAGTCCGCCCTCAAAGGGGCTTACGACAAGGGGACCCCCTCAGCCCACTCTTATACAACTTCAGCCTTGACCCAAAACTGCGAAATGTGAATGCCCAACTCACTGGGGTCCATGTGCCAGGCCAAGCCCCAGTCAAGATATTGGCGTTTGCAGATGATTGTGTGGTTGGGGTGTCTAATAATCAAGATGCACGCGCTCTTGAAGCTTTCATCCAGGAATATTCCCGGGTAAGCAACGCGGCACTGAACGCCTCCAAAACTAGAATCCTCCTTGGTCAGTTTCAGAACTGCTGGGCCCCAGCAATTAGTTCCCAACCTGGCCCATCTGCTCGCCCACGTCCACAACTTACTAACTCAACACACACCGCTCCACTGGTGCTCCCCTTCGTGCCACGTCCTACCACAGGACTGGTGCGCCATCTGGGCGTGTGGATAGAGGCAGGCGGATACGCGTCAGCAGTAAAGGAGTGCCATATTCTGGATGACGTGACGAAGCGAATCGCCTCTCTCAGAGCCCACCCTACTTCCTTTACTGGCAGGGTTGTTTTAGCCAACTTTATGCTCCTATCCAAAGTCTGGTTCGGAGCCCACGCCATCCCCTTCTCCCCAAGCTTCTTCAAATCCTTGTATGCCTTGCTGCAAGGATGGCTTTGGTCAGGCCGCCCTCCACCAATGCGGTTAGAGTTCATGTTTGGCCCTCATCATCATGGTGGCATGGGCCTGCTTGATTTCAAAGCCCATGCTGCCAAGATCCTGGGCACCTGGATCATGGCCATCACCGCTCCTACACTCCCATCCCAACACTGGTCCCGCGCAGCCCACTCCAACTTCTCCCGAGCCTTGGGCCTCAACAATCCATCGAACCCCCACTCCCTGATGAAATACCTCGCATCACACACATCGGCTACAGGTCCTCACGGGACAAAAACCCACAAACAAACGAATCCTACTCTCCATGTGGAGCGCAGAGTGGAGAATTCATATTAGCGGACATACAACCCAAAGAGGCCGCCCCTCTCCTCAGTTCACACAAGAGGTACAAGGGCTACCCATCCATGATGGCGTGATCCCCATTTGGCCCCATGTCCTATCCAGGGTGGACTACCTGGACATGATGGACATCCCTTATTCCATTGAGACCCAAAAAACAATCTGGAAATATGTACATCACCCTCTGTTGCAGCCCTAAGTCCGCTCCCATGTGTGGCGCTGCCTGAGGCGGGTGTATTGTAATGCTGAGCGCTCTAACGCTTTACACTCATCCTGTGTCGTGTGCGGCCAGTATGTAATGCTGTTACATCGCCTGGAGAAGTGCCCCACCTCTAAAGTGATATGGCGCGAAGTTCAACGTCAGCTGGGCCAGGATCATATGCATCCCTTCAGTCTGTCAAGAGATATGTTTGCTCTATCAATGGCTCCTCCCTTTCACCTTCCCTCCATGCTCTGGTAGTTGCAATCGCCATGTGGACCATCCACACGATTGTCTTAGATGCCATTGCAGGCTCCACCCCCACCCTCCCAGAAACTGTCCACAGATTCCGGTCTCATTTGGTGGACCACTTTCAAGTGTGGATGTTTGGATACCTCCCACCGCGTCGCTGACAGCTGGTCTCCTCCTGGTTCCCAGTCTGGTTCATCAAATCAGACCCCTTCCTCCACACGTGCTCAATAGTGGTTACGGCCCCTTCACACGTTCCCTCCCCCTCCCCATAAGTGGCGTTCCCGCTGGCAACAAGAGATAGCATTGCTTCTCTGGGGTGCCTCCCCCGGTACTAAGTTTATCTGTCCTGAGTCATATTTGGAAGTGTCCATCCCATAGTCGGCCTTCCCCACAATAATTTTAAATTTAAATTTAAATATTTATATGCCAAAGTCCACGCCTCATGGCAGAATGGTAGAAATGAACCTCATGTTACACCTGAGATTCTAATCCCTGGTTTTCTTGAAATTCAGGTACAGGTCACCAACCTATTGGATAGGCGCATACAGATAAGAATGAAAATATTGGCCTACAATCACTTTATTCCTCCTATGAGACCTTTTAAATTCCATGAATTTTGCCATTTGAAGGAGATGAGATTACCAGAAGACCCAAACTCCATGGCATCCTTGCCGTAATTGATAAAGAAAGATCACAGGGATCCCAGAGGAAATAAAGGAACAATTGGGAGCTAGGTAGGGCAAGCTGGGGCCTTCACATGGCATGATTGAGAACATCCTTGAGAAACATGGGTGAGTAGCCAATAACAGAACTCAGAGAGGCACCACAGATGGGTATGGTAGTGTCCTGAAAGAAGTGTGGGATGGAAGCAAATGACTGTAAACTGATCTTTTCTTGTGGGTGTTGGGGATTCAACTACAATGACCAGAATTACATAAGATTGAGATTCAATATCTCAGTCTAATAGGACTGCAAAATCCCCATCAGAGATATCCGATTCTAAGATGGACTGATGATCAACCCTTTGGAGTTATCAACATTCTCTGAAGCATGATGCTAAGCTATCTGATGATGCAAAATATTATACTCGAAGACCAGTCTCATTTTTTTAGTACTAGATGGTCCCAAAAGGCCAGTCTCATCAAATAAGAATCTTAGCAGATCTGGAAGTCAAAAGTATGGTATTAATAATCAGCTATATCAGTCTTCTAATAGGAAAGATCTTATCTCAGGTGCATCCCAAAAATCCTCACAAAGAACTACTAAATCTACCCCTATAAATATCCCTCATTTTTAACGAATAAAGTACCTCTATTTTTGTCTCACGTAGCTTAATTTTGGTTTATTCATACAGGATCCTGCATTTCTGATTGGAATCAAATATAGAAATAGAACTAAAAACCTCGTTGCACTTGTGTAGATCTCACTAGAGCCCTGGAACTAATAATTTTATAGCCTTTGTAGCACCTGCTCATCATAATTTCTCACGAAATTCCAATATTGGAGCTTTCTGCCAGGTCTGCTTCTGAGGCTACCTGGTGAAGACATACTTTCACAACGATGAATATGTCTAGTGAAGAAAGCTAATTCTGAGGAATCAATGAAAATCACCCAATGGGTACACTCCAACAGGAAAGAAATGCTTCAACTAATACAAATAATCTACAATTTCAAGCTTCTATGGACTTGGCCATTGAGGGCCCTGACCAAAATAATTATCAGATTTAAGCCACAAATGTAGAAGAAATGTTCAAAGGCTTGATAAGGGGGGCTATCCAGCCTGGTACTCATCCTAATTGAGACTGAGCGTCTTAAGTTGCAGATAATATGATAAGCTTATAAAACAGAGCGGTGTTACAACATACCAAAGTTGGTTTGGCTAGAGTTGAGCAGTACCCCATGCATTATGTACATCCCGCTTTTCACAATGTGTTGGGATTTTTGCACATATTCCCAGCCTGCTAGATTACCTGGAATCGCTAGAGGAAAATTCTTTAAGGCGAAGTTAATTGGAAATCAGTTGGCCCAAGTTTTGGAGTAACTACATTTGGGAAATTTTGGGATATTCGCCTGTTCATATCCATCAGGTATTTATCCAGACTAATACTTAATATCTCATCAGGAGGAGTTGCTGATGAATAGGGCATCTGATAGTTATTAAATATCAGGTGTACCAATTGGGATCAGTTGAGTTTCATCACTGACTGATTTGGAATGAATAGCAAGTTGTGAGGCTATGTGATGCCGCCTGCAACTAGTGAATCAATCAATTGGTGCGTGACCTGCCTTAATGGGTAATAAGTCACATTACATAAGCAGGTCACTAACCAAATATAGATGGTTCTCTTGGATTGAGAGGAAAACAGTGAGGACACGTTTTCCAACTCTTTCTGTTTAGGTCTCAAGGATGTCAAATGATGGAATCCTAACAGAGATGAGGAAGACCATCACTGCCAAGACAAGGATAGATAATTTAATGGCAATGGCTGCCGTTTCATTGAAGAGGTGTCAACTGAGGGTGAGATGACTGAATCTCCACTATAAATTCCCTAGGGTTCACTATAATAAAAAAAGAAGTAATTATGAGAATAGAGTTATAAAGTTCTAAGTTATTCATTTTGGGATATAGTTTAAAGAGTAAATTATCATCAGCTTCCATTGTGCTATTCTGTCTCAATGATATTATTACTATGTGCAATGATTGGAAGACTCTTATAGAAAAGAGTAAAGATCCGAGCGGGAATCTAAAGAAGAAGGAGTCACAATTGGGGATAGCTGCCAACTGTGTGTTGGACCAAAGAGACTGTCACCAGGGTATCTCAGAAAAGATTGGGTTGGACAGAGCAAGGGAACTAACCCCTACAATTATGACATTACAAGTATTTAATCAGGAATACTGGCTGAGCATTGGGCCAAAATATAAGAATTTATACTCAACTATGGTTAATAGTCATCATACTATTATCAATTGATAATCAATTCTACTATACAATGTGACGAAGTGCACAAGGAAACTGAACCTGTGAAGTAAAAAGATTACTGGGGTTGTAAAATGATAATAACCTTCCAGTAAAATTTTTACAAGTTGGTGCTTAATACAGGGGCTGTTGAGTTGATTAATTTATAAGAATGTTGTACAAGTATGAGTTACGCAAACTGTGGACTAAGTTAGCCACAGTGAACTATAATGCCCTAAACTCAGATGACCATCAGGAGTTTGCGGCCTTGGAAGAATGAGTCGCCAAGATAGATGAAGGGTTAGATAATGTTGCTAGCTTCAGGAATGAGTTACTTGGGAAAGTCACTTCGTTGAAGAAGTTAGAAGGGGACCTCGTTTGAGAGGTCTTATAACTGAAAATGGAGCATTAAAGCGGATCATGTACATTTGAGAAATTTCAGTGCAGATATAGAGAGATTAATCAAACAAGTGGAGGAACTTAAGCTCACAAATGTGCTTGTGAGCCCAATATGGCAAGCGATGCTGAAGAAAGAAGTCCTTGCACAATACTTGGGAAGTCGAATACCCCAAGGAATATGCTGCCTGATTTTTCTGCCATTTCGGAGATGACGCCCAAAGTCACTCCTCAAGTTAGCTGAGTGGCTGAACTGAGAGAATCGGCCAGAAATAACTCGGAAGAATTTATGCAACGCCAAAATTGCTAACGTTCCATCTGGATATTGTTCCAGCGTTTTTCTGACTGTTTGACATGATCATGAATGGTTATGGGGATCGTCAAAAGGTGTTGGCAGTCATGTATTGCCTAGACACCGACTGTCAGAACTTAGTTTTAACTCACCTGGAGATGGACAGCTGGTTGTATGCTGAGGCAAAGGTGTCCATCATGAAAGAATCCAGGAGTCTGATGCGCATGTCAAAATGCAAGCAGGAATTTATGGTAATCCAGTTACATAAAGATGAGTCTATAGCTAGCTTTGCAGATCTGTCTTACCAGGAGTTGTAGATCCTGTTTAGAGAAAAAATATTGGATGACTTTGATGCCAAGGTTGCCTTGCAAGCGGCCCTTCAGCCCTATCTCTTCTTTTATCACATGATGTCTTCCATGTTCACAACAGAAATAACTACCTTTCAAATGGTAGATAATTTGAAGTTTTTGGGACTGACATTTGATGCCTCAAATAAAAGCTTTAAATCTAATCCGGTACACAATTCAAATCCCATGAAGGGAAATAAGGAGTTAAAGAGATGACCAATTGAACTGTGTTGGGAATAAGCCCAAAAATTCAGACATTTGAATAAGAAGGAAAAGTTATGCTACCAATGTGGCAGTAAAGGACATTTCATCATGTACTGTAAGAAGCCAAAGGATCAGATCAATGTGGTCCAGGCGAAAGAGTCAGCTGCCACCAAGAAATCAGGAAAAGGGCCCGCAACCTAGATGGGGAATAGTTTATAGAGCTGCAGAGAAGCCTGTTCCTCCCAAAATTATGACCAAAGAAATTGATTTTGGTGACTGATTTGTAGATGACAAGCAGGATCAGCTGTATCAAGTGGTCAATTTGGATGTAAATACCGTGACCAGAGCTGGGGCAAAGAGAATTGACCCCAAGATAATCAAGGAAGTTGCCTGACCATATGCCCAACAACTGGAGGACAAGATTTGAACCGCTGAGAATTCTGAAGAATTAACTGAAGTCCGATTAGATGAGGACAATCTGTCAATCCCCTCAGCATGATAAAGGAATTATTTCCTGATTTATTGGTGCAAATCATTAACACCCTTGATTCAGCTAATAACGCCGCTATACACTCAGTAAACACTATATTACAATACTCAAAGTGTACATATATAGATATACAAGTGAATCAAGTGTGGGTGAGAGCAATTTTTGACAGTGGAGCACCCATCAATATTGTCTTGACTAAGCTGTTAAAGAGGATGAAGATCTCGCCGGACTTGGAAAATAAGA